>WBNO01015988.1:119410-133873 GCA_013400575.1 Peucedramus taeniatus
TGGGTTGCTTGTTCCTTTTATATCTCTGTGTTTTGTATATCTTTTTTGTGTCCCCCATCCTTCCCCCCCTCCACCCCTCCCCCTCAGGCTCTCTCTTCCTTGTGAAGGGTCTGGAGCACATGTCCTGTGAGGAGCGGCTGTGGGAGCTGGGGATGTTTAGCCTGGAGAAAAGAGGCTGAAGGAGGGACCTTACTGCTCTCTACAGCTACCTGAGAGGAGGCTGGGGCCGGTGGGGGGGTCGGTCTTTTCTCCCAGGCAACAGCGATAGGAGAGAGGCCGTGGCCTCAGGCTGCGCCAGGGGAGGTTCAGGTTGAACACCAGGAGAGATTTGTTCTCAGAAAGAGTGATTAGATACTGGAATTGACTGGCCAGGAGGTGGTGGTGTCACTGTCCCCGGAGGTGTTTAAGGAAAGTGGACGTGGCACTCAGTGGCACGGTCCAGTTGACAAGGTGGTGTTCGGTCGCAGGTTGGAGGCGACAGTCTCAGAAGTCTTTTCACACCTAAGTGATTCTGTGGGTCCTGACCCTGCTGGAGAGATCTGTGGAGAAGAGTTATGTCAGGGTGCAAAGTTACAGCATTGTGGCTGGGTTGGCACAAAAATTACTAACTCTGGGCTGAGAAGCCTTAGCATGGCAGACTAAGATGTTACTCAGGTGAGAAGGTGTCTGTTGATCTTGTCGATGCTGAGGGAGCTTCTTGGAAGCAGAGGAGGATGAATTTTTGGGTGGAAAGTGAAAATGGAGGTAGATGCAGGTGCCTGCTGTGGGTATGCAGACCCGTGGTTGCTGCTTGAAGTTGTTCTGTCTGCTGTGCAGTCTGTAGGGCATCCTCTTACCAGGGCTGGAATGCAGGGAAAAACCCTTGTGTTTTGTGGCTTACATTTTTAGAGGAGAGCTATTTACACTTTTCAGGATTTAACTGATACATCTTCTTTTTCACGTTTGTCAGCTCAGACATTTGTCAACATCAGACATTTAGAAGGCTTCTATTGTGCTTTGCCTTGCACAAAGAGGGAGCCTTTCCCTTAGGCTTTTTTTTTTTTAATTCAACGTGATAAGTCACTGTTTGAAAACGCTCTGTGATTACAGAGGACTTCTTCAGAAGGGACACACTTAACAAAAAAATAAAGTGCATTCTTAAGTTTCAACTTAGATTATGGTTTTAGTTGACTGTAGGACAGGAATTGAAATTATCTGTAGTCATTGGAGGGGTGACTGGAGCTGTGGGTTCCTGGTGCTGGTCTTACTGTTATGGTCTTCAAAAATGAAAAAAAAATGCTTGGAAATATGACTCAGTCCAGATGAGAGCATCCTGAAGGCAGAAACCATAGAAATATAAAGATTTGAAACCTCATTAAAAATTACTGAGGTTTTGATGGAAGTAGATAAAAGCAAATGTCTCAATACTTACGCATGGTATTTTTGGAGGAAAAAAACAGGACTCTGTATGAATCAATACGTGCTGTCTGGATGTAGTTCAGTCACACAGTGGCTTTTATGGTTCTAAATTGTACATGATTTTGTTCTTGGGTGGTGTCTGTGTGCCAAAGAAAAATAATACAGATCAAGGAGACTGTACATATCTCGTTAAAAGTCCTGTTTCTTGTGCAGTATTATTTGAAATAGCTGTGTACCCATAAGCAGCACAGTTATGGAAGTGTTTCCAATTGATTGGTTGCACCTATAAAACAGTTTAAAAAATAAGACACAAAGTTGCAACTCCTGCCTGAACCCCACCCTACACTATCCCTCTGCTGTAAATATTTCAAATGTTTGCAGCTCTTTCAAGTAGCAGAGTTAGACACTGGTTTAGAGGTGTTTTACTGAAGTAGTAGAATGCAATAGTGATAAAACTGGAAGTGCTGGCAGCTTTTATGCCTCTGTGATTCTGCCAGCTGCATTCTTGCTAAAAGTGTGCTAAGCTGTATTTAAAGACAAATAAAAGAGAAATACTTGCAGGCATACCTGTAGTCCTGGTTGTATAATTTAGGAGGAGGAATTAGATAAATGTAAAATAGTATGATTGTTTGACTGGCTGTTTTGGAAAGTGATCTATGTTTTCAATAAATTTTTGGGCTTTTAACTGTTCTGATATCAAGCAATAACAAGACATCTGTGAGGGTGTGCTGGAGAAATCAGGAGTGTTTAAGACTGGATGCATGTGTCAAGGTCTAGATTGGACATTGATGCCGAGTCTCTGATTGTGCATATGGCTCAGGATGTTTCACTGCATTAGGTATTCATCTGTAGCTCATCAGTGAGCCTAGGTTTGAGTCTAAATCATGACAATTTTTGTTGTTGTATTGTTTATTTTGGTGTTTTTCCCTTTGATAATGAGAATTTCCAGTGTGATTCAGTGTTTCCTCCTAAAGAAGGAATCTTTAAAGAAGGTGACTTAAGAGCTGCCTTTTGTTGGTCATGTTCTAAAGCAATAGGAGAAGGTCCTGGAGCTGAGCAAACAACCGTGCACAGCTTCTGCTGAAAGTCATGAACCAAGCATCTGTGCATCTTTTCGACAGGCAGAGTGAAGAACAGTTGTTTTATGATCTTTGTCTTTTAAGGTTTCTGAAGTCAAGTGTTTTACTGGAGAGTTGGAGTTTAATCAACAACTTGTACAACTGTACAATTTGTTATTCTCCTCATTCATTATGCCAACTTTTTGGTAGCTAATTACCCTGAAATATAGAACAGTAAAATATTTTCTCCTTGGAGTACTCTCTTAATATCTGCTTGTGAAACAAAGTTTAACTTTTCTCTGAAGAAAACTCTATAAATATTTAGGTTAAGGAAGCATTCTTAGATTTCAACAGAGGGGAGTAAATCTGCTGTTGGAGTAGAGGAGACCTTCAGAATATATGCTGTGGAAGGCATCTGTTAAAAAAAAACAACATTCCTTTTGTTGATTTGTTTAAGAGGTCTGAGATTAAACAAGAGATTTTATAAGAAAGGCTTTCAGAGAGTGGTTGATAAACCAGCTGGATTGACTTTTAAATAATTAATTTCAGCTTTGGTTTGCATTTCTATTTTGAAAGCTTCATATTATTTTTCTGCTCTTGGTTGCTTGGTAACCACTGGAAAGCTCTGATTTTTTTTCTTGAGGTGAATGCATGCTTTACACCTGGTACATTAAATAGATGATTGTTTTAAGTAGTTACATAGCTTGCAGATGAAATGGCTTTTCAGTATTTTGATTTTAGCTGATATTTCACTTCTCTAGCTATAGCTCCTGATGTCAAAGGCTGTGATAATAATTGAAGAAATTCTGGTTCTTCCAGAATTCTTTAGGCAATGGCTTTTCCTTGTTTGCTTGTTTGAAGTAAAAGGAAAAATAACCCAAAACCAAGACAGTGAGTTGTCCCTGGCTGAATGTACAGAAGGTTATAAAAGAAAAACTAATTCCTGGATGTGAGTTCTTATCATGAAAGACAACTTAATTGACTCTAACCCCCCAAATAAGGAACATAAAATTGCATTTCATTTATATGAAGATAAAGCTAAGAAGAATCCTTGTGTGGTACTATCTGTTAAAGAGAAAAAAAGAATAAAGGTACCTCACTCTAAAAACAGTAAAGTAAAAATTTAAAAATTCAAAGTGGAAGCCTGAAGAAGAATCTCCATCCCACTACTTGGATTGTTGGCTTGCTTGCTTTTCTGTCTGAAATCTTGCACAGTATACAAGAAGTCAGGGAAAATTTGGCTTTTATTCAAATCTTTTGTTTTGTGCCTACAAATCAAAACAGAATAGTATAACTGTCTAAGATAAGTACAGAAGAGAAAAGAAAATAGGCAGCAAAAATGGTTGAAAAGCAAACGTGGGCTTGTGGAAAATGAAGTGTTTTTTATGCCTCTTGCCAGACAGTTTGTGTTTCCCCCCTCCCCTGGCTGTTTCTGGAGGCTGAGCTGATCAGTCCAGATAGATGAAATGAAACGTACCATGATGCTGACGTCTTTCAGTCTGACCATTGATGTGTGCAGGATGTGTGCTCTAAAAAATAGAGCCATCTGCAATTAGAATTCGGATTTGGGAAGGGGGCAGCTTTATTCAACTCATTATTTTAATTGTGATTTAAATCAGGAGAGAAAATAAATTTTGATCTGATAACTGATTTTAATATTGTTTTACATTTGTTTTTGAAAAAAGACTATTAGTGATAGCTGACAGCTGCATTTGCATGCAATGTCAGGACTTCTGGTAGTTGCAAGTATACTTGCATGCTTTCATGGTTATGTAGCTTACTCAGATTTTAAACTTTACCTTTTGCCATGCTGACAGTGGTGAATTTCCTTTTTCTGTACACTTAGTTTCCAGATGTTTTAACTAAAAATGCAGAAAATGGAGTTTTAATATCTACACATTGTTTAGACAGTTCTAGTTTAGAACTGTTAAATGGATTTTTACATACTATATACATACACCTATGTGTAAACTTGTTTTCTTTAACACAAGTGTTTAATGGTATGATAGATTTAAAATTCAGCTGTACGATAGTTTTTGCAATTGACAAATCTAATGTTACTGTTTGGATTTTACTAGTGGATGAAACAGTTCTAAAAACTAAAACCAGAGTAGTGATGATCCAACATCGCTCTATTTTTATTATTGAGTTCTTTTCCATTGATTAAAAAGGCAGGACAGGTCTTCCTGGCCTCTCCTCCCAGCAGGCTTCTCAGTGAGTGAAACACTTTTTTCGCTGAGCTGAAGAAAATTCTCTTTGTGCATCTGCAGATGTCAAAAGCTGTTTTATCATTGATGCTATGTTCTTTTTCCAGGTGATGAGCAAATCATCTGGCATTAGCAGTGAGCTTATGTTGGTTGAATGCTTTTAATTAAATTATTCTCTTAGACTTTGAGTAGGGCACAAGTCTCTTTCCAAATGGAAGCTAATTAAATTTTTTTTAGACATTTTAATGATAATTTAAGTAAAAAAAATATTGTTTTCTTCTTTGTTGTTGTTTTGTTTTTATAAAATCAGTCTGCATTTCCCTGTGGTGTCAAATCACAGTCACAGCTTGATGCTGTGTTGTAGTTTTTATTCTCTGTCAGTGAATTATGCTGGCATAGCATGCGTTCAGTCTATTAAAATTCACCTTCCCTTTCCCACAGCTGTACATAGTAATATCAGAAGCTTTTGCACTGTGGTTTCTTTGTTCCTTCACCACAGAATGAGAATTAGCAGATTTTGTTATGCTTGTAGTTGTTTTGTATAGGCTGCATATTGTGTCACTCTTACGACTTAATTCCAGCTTTGAGTATAGCTAAATTTCCAACATGATATTCAAATGCCCTGTTGCAGTACTGACCTTTTGGTCCCATCAGAGTCTGAGCTCTGGTGAAAGAGTACTGAGATAGTTTGAGTTACTGGGTTGGCATTTAAGCATTGCAAAAAAGTAATAACAAAAATTAATGGCAGACTTTCTGTAGTGATTGGAATCAGTTCTCTGGTGTGACTGAGATTCTGCTCCTTTGGGAATCCAATAACCGTTCCTTAATGCTAATGAAGCACACTTGTTAAGTCCCTTGTTTTCCCTGGAGATCAGGGTTTAATTCTCCCAGCACTTTAGTTCATTTCTGTGTCTTTTAATGTGGTGATTGACCCTCATAGAAACTGGGAGACTCAGGTGGATGGCTGTGTCCCCCTGGAATTCTGGTGTTAGTGGTCTCAGGTGGGTAATGGTTAGTCTCTCTTTCTCTAGCAACCTCTTAGGATCCTAGAGAAAAGAAGATGATGTGAGGAAAGGATTATGCTTGATTTGATGTAGGCTAATGAACCTTTCTCGTGCAGCTGCACATTTTTTCTCCATTACACCTAATAGAAGATTGAAGAAGAAGTAATTTTCTAGGCTTTCAGCTTTCTGAGGCCACTAGCATCACTTCTTATGTGGGAATGTGCTTTTCACCAGCCAACTTTTATTATCCCATCTCTGGCAGGAATCCTCAGTTAAGGTTGCCAGCTTTTTTTTTTTTCCCTTGTCTTATGATTTATCTTCCAGGGCTTTGGATATTCTCCTCCTTCTCCCTTTCTCTCCCACTTGCAGCTAAAAAACAGAGGGAGTGAGAGAGTCATGAAGGAGCTGGAAATGTTCAAAATCCTAGGCTTAAGACAGTGAAACCTTGGTACTTGCAGTTATTTCTGACTGCTGACCTGTTGTGGATATGGCAGACTGCAGTGTGTTGAAGCTGAAATGCTTTTCTTTCCTGTGTGTGCCTTTTGCTGCTCAGACTTTCCCTCTGTGTGGGCAGGAGGTTTTCATTGCAAGAGTTATAACATGAGCAGAACTGGATGAAAGGATAGCTTCCGCTTTGGGAGCTGGAGGAACAGTTCCCTCTTTGGAAGAGCGAGGCAGGGACAGCTGCCCCTAAAGGTTCCCAGAATATCAGGGCTCCTCTGTCTGCTTTAGAAGGTACAGTATAAGAGAAACTAATGTGGCTGTTCTTTGGTTTGAGAAGGATGCTGATGTTCTTTCTGGCATTAGGGTGTTAAAACCCTACAGGATAGGTTAAAAAAGTGTCAGAGTACGTTTGTGAAGGGTGTTTGTTTGCAACAGCGGAAAAACTGCGCTGACAGTTGAGACCACTGGTTTGGTGGATTTTTTCTTACTGTTTATAAGGTAAAGAAAATAGAGAGGCAAATAGTAGCATAAATATGTGTTATTCTCTGTACAGTTTCTGGAAAAGCTAAATTGATTAATGTATAAAATGGATGTGGTATATGAATGATATTGCAGACTGTTGAAGCATTTTTCTCTGATAAACAAATCTGCTTAGGGAATTTTTTTTGTGTTGTTGCCATAGTGCCTGAACAGTTCCCAAATATTTGAATGGAGGAGAGACTACCTTTTCCTTCCTCTCTAGCCTACAGGAGGAACAGCTTGAGTAGTCTGTAGGGATGCTTGTGCAAGTAATGTAAACATTAAATTGTGTTGAAATGACCACCCATGACTGTTTGTACTTTTTATGAGAGTGAATCCACTGCATTCTGTACTGCTCAACCTTCTCTCGTAGACCAATTCTAGACTTTAAACTTGGCACAGACAGGAATAGTGTAGAGAGTTACAACAAGAATTTCTCTGTATGTGCAGAAAACACAGAGGTTTATCCCACTTAAAGTTTTGAAAGCTGTCAAGCAGTGTCTCAAGAACATTGGCTGGGATGTAAGCAGAGAGAGGAAAAGTGCAGTTAGAAAGTTGGGTGGGATTTATGTTGCAAAGCCATGTTTTATAGCTTATGGATGTCCTAGTTGTAGAGCTTGCTTTCTTTGCAGTGTTTAGCCCAAGTAAGTGTATTTTAGTTACTGCAGTGATGCTGTCAAAGTCACTGCACAGTGGAACAGCGCTTGGTAGCTGATATATCGTAACTCATGGTGTCACATCAAGCAATGCAAAGCTTGCACAAGTCTTCAGAGTGTTTGAGCTTCAGCTGCTTGCTTCATATCTCTCTTCCTTCTAGTTAATCCAATGTTAAGGCACATATAGTTCAAACTTGGTGGTTTTGTGTGTACCCGATACCCAGTGGTGTGGCAGAATTTGAGCATGGCAATGAATGCACGTGTCCTATTGTGGTAGGACCAGAGAGAACATGTTGGTAGGAGATGGAAGTAGGATTTTCCTCCCAGTGCTACAAAATTCTCAGTCAGTCATGAGGTCAGTTAAAAATCCCATGTACAGCAGTGCTTTGCAGAGAAAAAAGGGATACCTTTCTTTGATGGTAATGACCTTGTAGAGGAGAAAAAAGTACCTTAGAGAAACTTCTTACTTGCCGTAGCTGGCTTTTGCTTCACTCCAACCTCATTCCACAATTCTTAAGTGCATGCAGTTGTTTGGAAGGGGTAGTAGACAGGGACTTAATAGCAGGGAACTTGAGTGCCTTGGTGATGGGCGTGACATGCTCCCTACAGGAAATCGGCAGATGGAATATAAACTGTTGATTGTTTTAACTGTATCTTGGATGCCCTTCTCTTTGTTTCAGTTTCCTCTGGAGCAGCGTTTGTTGCAGGCCAAACTGTTAATCGGTAGAAGGTACTTTTAGCTGTTGTGCAAATAAATGACTAGTGAGCAGTATGAGATAGAACTATTCCTTTTTTCCAGAGCAAATCAGGATTTTCAGTGCTGCTTGCGTATGGCTGAAAGAAACCAGCTTGTGTGTACCTCCACCTCTTCTCCTTGCTTAAGGAATTTTGTACTGCCCCTTGTTTTCTCTGATGCTTGATGAGAAATGCAGCTCCTTTGGCAGCTTGATAGCTATCTTTTTATGAAGGCCTTTGCTAAATAAAAATATTCTCATAGCCTCTTACATAGACTGCTGGGTTTTTGAAATTTCCTGTGCCATGCTTGCATCAGTTTTGTGTGTAAACAGCTGCTGATTTTTTGATTCCTGTGTCTTTCATCTACTAAGTGCTGCGTCCCTAGTCCCCCAAACCCATACTGAAGCTTTATTTTAAAGGGTTTGCTGTGTCTGTGCTTCCAGCTGTTAAGAAGCTCTGCTATCAAAGTGCTGCGGAGGGGCTAATGTGGTAATTGCATCAGAGCTGCTTTGCATTTCCACCTTTCTTATCTTCTTCCTTGCTCCTTCCTCTCTACTCCTTCTGCCCAACCCCCAAACCCAGTCCCGCCAAACTTGGAGTTCAGACAACAAAGTCTGTGCATACAGATGTGGTAACTCCACATTCTCAACAGGCTCTGATAATGCTCTATGGTTTGAAGGGCTAATATAGGGGAGAAATGCAGAAGGAGGAGGGTGGTTCTTGTTTCTGCTAATATGGTAGGTGGGCTGAAATCTAACATTATCACTTGCAGTGATGACTTTTGATGAGTAGAATCACACATCTTGTGGCTTCTTAGTTGCATTTTCAGTCTCGGACTACAGCAGGAGGAAAACAGAGAAAGTAGATTTTAACGGTCTTGTGGAAGAAACAGCTCCTGCTTTCTGATGGTGGATTCTGTGATGACCAGTGAGTGATGCCTGGATGGGGCCAGCAGTGTGGTAGAGTTCAGCATGACAAGCACATTTTGTAAAATTTGTGTGATTGCCATTGCAATAGCTGTTGGTTAATGTTACTGAGACAGTGCAGTAAATATGTGGTAGCAAATTAATCTGAAATAATGTCACTGATGCTTTGATCTGTGTTGTCACCACAGAACCAGAAGTGAGACATTGTGCAGTAGGAAAGAGTTAAGAGTAGTGAGTTCAGCTGTGAACAAATGCAGATGTTTAAGCATTAGTGCTCATGCTGAGGTGAATTTCTCTTTGCAACACATCAGATGCAAAGTGATGTTTCTTTCTGAAAGTTACATGGAAATGAATGTGTTTACAATATTGAAGGGCTGAGAATACTACTTGTGTTCTGCAGAAGACTGAACCTAAGGTGGATTTATCCTATTGTAGCATGGAGGGCAGTAATTTAGAACAAAACCTGCTGCTGTTATTTTGTAGTCATGATATCAAATGTCTGGGCTCATAAGATTACAATTCTTGCTTTACGGTTAAGCAGAAAAATTACTTGCCTGAACAGCAGAACAGAACTCAGTTCTTTCTGCATATAAGTGCTGTATTGTCCTGAATATCCATATGATAACAATTGATGTAGAGTGTAATAAGCAGCTTATACTAAAATTTAATAAAATTTGTCTGTTTTTGTAGATATATCTGCCACATAGTTTTTGCAGTAGATCTTGAGAACTCCTTAGGGATGCAGAAGATAAAAGGAGAGAACTGTTAATTTTAGCTGGAAATCTTGAATCCTTAAAGTTGTTTGTTCAGCTTTCAGAATTGAAAGTTGCTTATTTTTTTAAAATAGACTTCTTGTCACTGAATTTCTATGCCAAAACAAAGAAGAATATGTTTCTGCCATGGAGCTCATGGGAAATACAGAAGAACAAGAAGAATACTTATAGGCCTTGATACTGAACTGTCTATGGCATAGAATTGTTCCTGCATTATTAAATAAGAAAAAATAATAGTTATGTTTTTCAAATGTGATTTTGTGCTCCTCTGTGTAAAAGATTCAGTATGAGAGACCTTTGTGAAAGATACTATGAGGGTGAGATACATAGTAGAAAAACCAGCTCCCTTGAAAATTGGCCTAGAGGCTGTGGTTTTATAGGGGACTGAGTTTTAAATGGACCTCTGTTTTGTTGTTATATGCTCAGCCAAGCTTGGCAGTGATTGACTAAGCACCCTAAATGTAGTCTGCCTCAGCAAGATTGCTGTATAGTTCACATTAGTTAATAACTGTGTCACGTTATTGCTGTATCCTTGCTATGAAACAGAGGAGAGCTTAAGGGAAACAGAAGAACTTAAAGCAGGGAATGTTAATATATATTTTCACACAGTACAGTATGGACCAGGTGCAAAATAGACAAGCTTGAACAACTTCTACAAAAAACACTCAAACAAATGTTTTGATAGGAAGAGGAAGGTACGTAGAGGAGAAGTTACTTGGCTTCTGTAATGCAACAGAAGCTAATGGCAGTCAGACTTGGAAGCAAAAGGCAGTGCCTGTTTTGTTATGTGATGCTTCCTTGTGTTTGGCAGTCATTGTGTAGAGTTTGAAGAGAAACTTGCAAACTTTGTCTGGATGAATTATGAATGTATTCATTTTGCTGTGCTTTGGTACTTGAATTTACTGAAGTAGAAGCACTGTGGTTGCATTTGACATCATTGTGCAGTTGCTGTTTCTCCTCCTGACACCACTAGTGACTTTGAACTCCTGGGATAGCCTGTTCTTATGGAAACTCCTGTTTTCTCTAGCTCTACTTTTGCATGCTGGTGTGAGACCAGATTAGAAAGTAGTTGAGGCTCTGCACTAGCAGTAGTTTTCAGTGGTGCCTTGTAGTTTATATGCTTTCTGTGGATTTGGTCTATACTTGTACTTGTTTGAAAAAGTGGAGAAAAATAAGAAAATTGACCCATGGTTTTTCTGCAGTAGATAAGTAATACGTGGCCCTGTTAACTGGTCTGCATTCTGAAACAGAAAATTTGTGTGTTCTGCATTTGAATTAGCAAAAATTTGTACTGGTTTTGACCAGCATAGAGTTAAATTTCACTATTTTGACAATATTTTGGACTTGTGCTGAAACTACTGTTGATAAGTCACTGATGTAATAGTTACTGTTGAAGATAGGGCTTAAACACTGTCAGGGCCTTTTCTATTCCTCGTTATGCCCTCCCAGTGAACAGATTGGAAATGTGCACAGTATTCCCATGTAAGCTACTGTGAAGAACTTCAACACTGTCCCAGCCAAAACCAGTACACTTGTGTTGTTTAAGGGTGTGGTTTTGCATTTGTAAAATTCACAGAAGGTCCTGTGGTACTTAGTCAAGTGGTCAAAGTCGGGTGGACAGCAGAGTAGGGATGAAGAGGCAATACTCAGTAAAAAGTCTTTTTGGTAATCCTTTTGGTATAACATGGAAGGAATAGCACAGTGGCTTGGTTTATTGAAAATACAAAGTATGTCCTTTATGCATTTTAGATGAGGAGTGGTCAGACATTGGTGATTCATGTTTGTGGCGAGTGGAAGACCAACATCCACTTGTGAGGGTTTGTTGGAATGGGAGTTCTTTGTTAGAATGGACTGTCTCTTTTGACTTGGACAGATACTGTGAAAGTGAAAATAAGTATGTAATGTAACTGTAACAGCACTTTACTAGAACTGTAATACTTCATGTGCTGGTTGATTTATTTTTACCATGCTTTTCTTCCCTGTATTATAGTTGTGTTAATCAAGATGCTGTCATTTGAATGATCTCCTCAGTGACTATGAGCTGAGATGCTGGAATTACTTAAATAATAAATGTTGTTTGGTAGCAAAGGCACATCAAGCTCAATGTAGTGCTAAGCCTAATTTTACAATTCATAAAATCAGCAAAGCTAAATCCACACAACTCACCCTTTGAACTAATAGGAGACATCAAACAGATAAATTGTAAGCCGATGCTCATATTTTTATCGTTGGTATTTACATCTGATATAGAGTGGATTTAGAGTGAAGTGGTTGGGCAGTTGGACTGGATGATAATTGAAGATATCTTCAACTGAAATAGTCTGGAGATGGCGTGAAGTAGTCTGAAATAGGTGTGAGCTGGCTGAACTAAAAACACAAAAAAAATCCCTGGTCTCAGTTGGATTTGTGGGTTGAATTAAAGGCCTACGAGCCTGTGAAAGGATGTAGCCTGTTCCTTGTTAACTTAACCTGGCATAAAGTCCTAGCTTGCATTATGAGTTCATTTTTACTCGCCTCCCACTTCCTGTGAAAATAAAACAGATTCTTGCGAAAAGCCCAAACTAAACAACGAAAATTAAACCCAAACAAACCCACAGACCCAAACCAAACACAAGTTCAAACAGTTATGTAAACCTGGAGTTGCTAAACACTTTCCCTTTATGTTGCAATAGCTTTTTGCAGCTGATCTTTCTTTTCAGCCTTCCCTTCCTCCCCCTGCAGTTTGTTATTCTATCCTCTACCTTACAAATATCTAACATCACTAATTCCTCTTCTCAGATTGCTCTTCCATTTCCTTTGGCTCCTAGTACACTTTCTTTCCTTCTCCCATCTCTAAGATTGTTCTTACACACTTGCTCTTTCCCCATAACTTTTTCATTTGATTTCTGGCAAGAATTTCATGTCCTATCAGCAACTGCAAAATCTGGTCTTTTGTGCAAAGACATGGATCAGTTGATGTCCATGTGTAGAAAATGGGGGTATTACTTTCTTGATAAAAGGGCGCCATTAACTTAGTTTATGTCTAAAAATGTAACTCTCCTAGAGCTCAGTGTTTGTCTTTTGACATTTGAAATACAGTAAGGAAGATGTTCAGATAGTGGTAGTTGTTTATGTATTCTGAATGTTGAAAATAATGACACACTATTTGTTAAGCAATTTGTATAGCACAGCATAATTGTGTGGAAGGTAAGAGGACAGTAGTATTTTTTCTTCCTTTTGTAGAGTTCATTTTAAAAAAGTCATTGTTGGACTTGTAGGTCTGCCTTCTGATCTTCTCTATTTGCAAGTTTTGAAAAAGCATTTCAGAGAGATTTGGCTGGATTGAAGAATAGGGGTAGTGTACTGTAGTGTTGTGTTTTCAGGACTAATGGAGGTGATCTTTCCAACAGGTGGTCTCATTCACAGCCAGAAGTGTGTGTTTGCTATGGGACTGAGTTTTAGAGCAGTTTTGAGGGCATATGGAAACTAAAAAAGTGGTAATTCAAATCCTAATTCTTAAGCAGCTTTGCAGAACAGGATTGGACTTCTTTCCATTTCTTGGTCCTGTGTTGATAAAGGGGTCTGTATATGAAGTTTCCTGATGATTTGCTAGGTAATAATTATGCAGTAGGTGAATTGTGCCCATTTTATTTGGTAGTCAGATCTAGAAATACACTGATTTTTTTTTTCTTTTTTTTTGACATGCTTAGTTTAGATTTTTCTGTTTTAGACCAAAGTATTTTTGGTCTGTTAGATCATGCTGTATAAACTCTGGGCTACCTGCAGCTATGATTTGAGTACATGTCTTCAAAAAGCTGACTTTACAATTAGATAAAAGTAAGTTGCTTGAGAAAAATATAAGGTATAAAAATACTCAGGAAGTTTAGTGATGAATCTTACTTAGGAACTTAGAGAAAATGACTCAAAATCCATTTATACATCATCACTCACACTTGTATAGAAAAGACTTTATGGGGGCTGGGGAAGCTGGTGGGAACAATATGATGCAGTTGCTAAATATGTTGTCAGTGGGACCTTGCCTAGACTTCTGTATTTTAGACCAACAACAGACATCATTTTAGTGTCAAACTACTGTGATTATAAGGAATATTTCTGATGTCTCTGATAGTTGGTGTGGATGACTACAGCTCAGAGTCTGATGTGATTATTATACCTTCAGCCCTGGACTTTGTCTCACAAGATGAGATGTTGACGCCTTTGGGAAGATTGGACAAGTACGCTGCAAGTGAAAACATATTTAACAGGTATGCTTTTTATATGTGCTGTCTGGCTAATGGTATGCAAACTATTCATCTGATTCAAATCTGACTGAAGTTAATTTGCATGGAATACAAATAATTTCAAAAAACCAAACACCTTTATGAAACTTCAGTTTCCACCCCTCCTTCTGTTTGCTTATGCGCCTCCTACTTAGAGCAAAATATTAATGATAACAGAAAAACATCAGATCACCTTTTAATCAGCTGTACTAAAGGACTTCTTGAACTTCTTCATTAATTGGAGCACATCATTCAGGATTTTTTGCAGATGCAACACTCCTGTTGGCACAGGACTGTAAGGTGATAGTAAACTCCATAACTCTGTGTGAAAGTAAGTTTAAGAAAATACTTCATGAATGATCAGGAAAGCATAATGAGCAGCCAAGAGATTGCCAGGAGAAACCCAAGAACTTCATTTCAGAATCAATCTCCTCTGTAGTTTACTGTTTGAGTATTGCTGCTTCTGGTTATTGAAAGTGAATTT
>WBNO01015991.1:0-36805 GCA_013400575.1 Peucedramus taeniatus
AAATTTTATTAATACCTTATAATAATGTATGTATATATAACTATGTAATATAAAGAGGATAATAATATATTCATACTATATTTTGGTGTATTATACCATACCTACTCAAGATAGCATAGCACACATGCAACATAATTATATGATACCTGATAATACATTGTTTATACAACCTTTTTGCTGCTAGATGTAGCTGATGGTAGGGAAACAGAGTATAAAGTTGGCTGCATTCCTCACAAAAATGTGTATCCCCACCAGCTGCTGCAGCTTGGTTGAAATTTCATCTAAGACCCTGAGTACTGTTTGTGTTACATTTATTATTTTTCATACTACCAAGAGTTGTGACAATACATCAGAAGTATTGATTCACATTATTTATAAGACATTTTATTTTTCCTTTTTTTGATAGCACAGTCTTTTTTAGATCAATAAAAGCTGAAGATAAATGATGATAAATTCACAGCTGTTAAATTCACTTTAAATCTAACTTTACTATCACACATATTTATTGTGCAGATCAGCAGAGCATGGAGCACAGAGGCCTCCTTCATGTGCAGTAGCATGGTTATACTTTTTTGCAGTACAAACCACACCAATCTCAGATTCCTTATCAATAAACCAGAGGCCCTGTAATATCTGGCAAATGAATGATAAATCTAAAAATTAAAAGTATCCTCTATTTTAGTAGAGAAAAACAACTAACTCATGTTTTTCTGGTTTTCTGTCAACAAATGGAGCTTTGATTTTATCTCTCACAGAGAGATACACAAAGCTTAATCAATCTATTCAATCTATAATCTATTCAATATTTGGTTAGTTCTAGTTTTTCCATACATTAGCATTGCCTCACCAATTTTTCCAAACACTGGAATTTAGAATTCATACTTGAGTCCTAAAATGGTATGGAAAAAATACATTAGAGCCACCCATTTATAACCTAGTATTTTATGTTTAATCCTTTTTACTCTCAGCACAAGTAGCCTCAGCTTTCATGAAAAGAACTGGTTAGAGAATTAGATAATAAGGTCTGCCTAAATATGCACTGATATTAACCTCTGCCCTGTCAATAAGACAGTATGGAGGCAGATTAGTTCTTACATTTAATTATCTTTTTATTCCACAGAAGATTTTTTTTCCTGCTTTTGCACCTCATTAGTCATGATCAAAGTGTATTACTCTTAATAGTGCCTTAATGTGATGCTTTGATCACATTTCCTGACTAATTTGAAAGTCTGTTAACTGCATTACAACACAGCCTGGTGCATTTGAAGTTTTTGGAACCATTTTCCTGGGGCCATTTTACCCTGACAAATTTTAGGTATTTAATTGAGGTTTCCAGGAGCATAGTTACTCTGGACTTCTTATATAATTGACAGAATAAGACATCTTCAGTGGAAAGTGGATCAAGTTTCTCCAGAAGATTATTTGACCCTTCTATGGGCCAAATCTTTCTCAGGTATTTTCCATTGACCAGAAAAAGAGACTCTGTCAATGAAGGTCTGAATTTAAGGAAGATATTTAAGTTCCTAGAAATAACTAGAAAAACTGTGGTTTGTGTTTATGAATTTGCCTATGATCCTTTTCCCTGTATTAGTCAGGGAGGGCTGTTTTAATGACTCTGTATGTGTATAAACCAACAGAGAAATACACATGAAATGTAAGAGCATGTGTCTATGGGCTCTAGAATAAACACCTTAGGCCTAGGTCACTTTGCTATATAACTTGCTCTTCCATGCACAGTATATCCTATCCATTCCAACTATCTATATTCTTTCTTTCTTGGAGGCCACCTTAATGCTATCTTAAAGCTTACTGACAGAAATCTTTCATCCAAAGGAATGGATGCACTTCAAAATTCATCCTCAAAAATATACCCAAAGCAACATTACTCCATGTTAATAGTTCCACTGCCAAGATGTTTCTGCCTCTGAAAATTGTTTAGTGAGGGATTGGTCACATAGACAATGGGAATAGATGCAGCAAGGCCTCATGATTGAGTATCACTGAGCAGTAACTTCTTCATTCAGTGGAATTAAAGATTTTTGATAGGTAGTATGAATCTCAGCAAGAAGAACTGCATCAAAACCCTCATCAGTTAGTTGCTGCCTCATATAGCCCCTCTGTGAGAGCTCAGTGGAAAACAGTTCCTAAGAAATTTTACATGATTCTTCACTATCCTGGAGCCATATTTCAAGAGATGATGCTGATCTCATTGCTATCAGTAGTCAAGGTACTGGGTATCAGGTGAATTAAGTTTCAGTAGTTATTAAATTACAAAACAGTAATGGCAGAAATCTTTGTACTATACCAGATTAACTTCTGTTCTATACAATGGTATCACTTCAAGTTAAATCCTGTGACACTGCTGCATGCAAAGCTGTGCCCTACACTTCAGTAGACACAACCCCATCCCGGGATGTAGGCAGAGTACAGGTAGCAAAGAATGCTTTCTTTGAATCAACATTTTCTTGTACCTAAACACCAGTTTCTTGAACATTCCTGCTTACCTCATCCTAGGGGCCTTTGCGAGTGAACATGACTCAAAGCAGTTACCAGACTTGCTGAGAAGCTGTAAGAGCAGAGGTGCAGGAGAAATAATTTAACAGCTGTGTGTTTTCTGACTCAATGTGATCATCCAAACTAATAAATAATCAAAATAAAAACTAGCTAAAATATGAAGCTTAAACATGAAGTTTGCCAATGCTTTTCCAGGGTTTGTCTTTACTGGTAAGCTTCTTCCTCTAACTCTTGGAGCACTGTCCCTAACCTGCCGTTTTGCACAGTGAGACTTCATTCTCCCCTCAGGACAGCCTGTATTTCTTTCCTATTCAGTGAACACAAATTTATTGTTAATTTGTGTAGCTGCCCAGGCAGTGACAATTAGTACCTTGCTTTTCTGCCTGTTGTTTTTTCTGTACCGATCACATCTAATCACTGTGAAAGGTACAGAAAACTTTTTTGAAAAATCACTGAGTTTCCAAAAATGCATCTTGACAATTTTATTTGGCTTTATAATTTATTGTGTTCATTTGCCTACCCATGGTTATGAATTTTAACTCTTATTACCAGAAAAACCCCAGCTGCCTCTTACTCTGCTGATATAAACTCCATATAAAAAAACATCAAGTCTTTATTACTGTATAAAGGCAAAGGGTAGCATTTTCTAGAGTATTAGGACTTGGTCTAACTGTTGGTGGAAGTAAAAGACTGCTTGGGTGAAGTCTATTTCACCCAAGACTCCAATACTGACTCCAACTCTTGTTCCTGACTATAGACTTGTTAAGTCTTACTAGTTCTTCAAAATCCAGCTGTACTTTTTTAACCAGTTAGAGATAATATTAATTCATTTCCAAAGTGCCTTAAGATTTATTTTAGTTAGTGTGTTTTTAATCCATAGCAGGAAGAACTGAGAACTAACTTGTGTTACGGTTTCAAGCATCGAAGGAAAAATAGCCAGTTTAGGGATTATTTCACTAGTTGATTTGATTATATTGGATCAGGAGAGGTAGAATCTCAAAAAATAAATTTTATCAATTCTCTTTGTGCTGACCTAGCCAGGATGTGGAAGCAGATGTGCTCCCCTTTCTTGGCACACCATCTTTGGCAGGCTGTGACATTGCACTATGAGACGGCAGGAGTCAGAGCAAGGGCAAACTGTCAGAAAGCAGAGAAGGTGAAGAATTTTTACAGTAGAGAAACAAGAAGACTGCTGCAACATCTTCTATCATGCTGGGTGCAGCGTGGGCTGGCTGGAATAGAGTTCAAAGCAGGATGTAGAGAAGATGTCAGTTGCAGGAATCTTGCAGAAGGAGGAATTGAGAACTGCTTTCAACATGCTGTAGCTGGATGCTGGCACATTCCCCTTTTGTGGAGGGAAACTAAGGTAAGATAAAGAAAGCCTCAAAGCTTGTGGGACACAGGGCTTGGAGCTAGCCCAGGCTGTTAAAGAAATAATAAAAATAATGCTTTGGGCAGAGAGTTAACCCATTTCAAGAAATGAATTTGCCCTCATACAAATCTTTGTACTTAGATGTGCTGCAGTCCAACATTGTCTTTAGGATGTTCTGCCACATGAACACATGAGCATATTCCAGTGTGTGCATGTCAGTGTTTGAGGAGAGTATGTGTATGTGTGCCACCAAGGAGACACAAAAGCTAATCCTAGAAACCAGATCTTTACAAGGAACAAGGAGTTGACAGGATCTTCTTCCAAAGTGTCTTTACCCTGTACTGAAATTTCCTGAGACAGGGATTTCACTCCAAACTGTCATGGAGCACCAACTGCACACCCTGCTTTGTATCCAAGTGATCTACTACAACAAGGAACTGAAGCAATCCAGCACCTTTCTGCTCCATTGAATAACTCAAATAGTTTGGCTGTGCTAAGGGGAAGCTGTTGTCCAGCACCAGTCATTCTCCCAGGCTTAAATCTTCACTGGAATGAACAACAGCCTACATGTATAAAGTTGTTCCAAAACACCCATTTCTTTCTTGAAAATAAACTTAGAACATGTGAATCGTGCTGATTTCCCAGGAATAACTTTTCTTTTGTTTTAACTTTGCTTACACTTATATCTAAGGGAAAGAATAACATAAGATGAAGTAATCGTTACACAAATCTATGTTTAATTCTGCATAGTTTTGATTAAAATATGCACAGCATCTCCATGGGTTTAAAATATAAAAAATCAACTACTTGATTGTAGTTGATTGTCCTAGTTCAGGTCCATCAATTGTTAAATTCTTCAGCTATATAGACAGCTGAATTGGCAGAACCTTTTGAAAAAAATTCTCTAAAGAGTTGAGAGGAGATGTAACAAAACAGGGATTTTATTTTACAAATAAATAAGTATGAAATTCAGTAAATACTAAATCAAAACAGCAGGAGAAATGACTGTTTTTCATTAAGAAACTGAAACTGAGGTGAAATAATCTGAAAACGTAGATAATGAAATGACATAAATATCTGACAAAATTCAGAGGGCTCAGGTGTGCTTTGTACTGAACTTGCTGTTCCTAATACAGGAGATATCGGCATTTATAAATATATTCAGTTTCACCAGCTTATGATCAGGTAAACAAACCAAAATAGCTCATTGATTTACAGACACGTCAAGATTTTTAAAATGTGAAATCTGAGTAGCAGGGTGATAGAACTGTTTCTGCACTAGCTACCACATTAAGCATTTTCCTCCTGCTAGTTTAATTATCTTTCTAAAGAAAAAAAATTGCATGTTTTGCAGGAGCACCTACCCTAATAAAATCTGACAAGAGTAAAGATCACATACTTTCCTTAGTCCTTGGAAATTATGTGAAGAATAATGGGTTCACCTGTGTTTAGTTGCTACAGGGGAAGCCAGGATGTATCCATAGGAAGCTAAAATGTTCCTCCCAGAGCATACCTGTCTGTAAGTCCCTCCAGGTCATCACACCTCAGGCAGATACCTCATGTCCACAGGCATTTCATTGCATCCACACATGGAGGGAGACCATGCAAGAGGGAGCTTGCCAAGGTTAGATGATGACAGTTCTTGCCAACAGAGAATAGCAGAACTGCAATGACTGGAAGAGCATTTTTCCTACCATCCTGTGGGAACATAGCGGGATGTACTTAGCACCCTTTGCTTAGCAGCAAGTCATCACTTGAAACAGAGACAACAGCACAAAAGGTTCCCTTAGCACTCACAGGGGACCATTCAAAGGCCTCTTCTGCCCTGAGCTTTAAGAAGAAGGACTAGAAATGTCTGCTTTTGTCACATGTATCAGACAATGCATATGTGCTGGGAATCTGTCACAAAGCAGAGTGAGTGAACTGTTTGTCAGATCTCCCCCTGGGAACCCTGTTGACCTAGACAATGTTTTATATTAGTGGGAACTGGGGCTTTTGTTACAGAACTGAATAGAAAAGAAAAGATAACAGATACTGGTTCTTTCGGTCTGAGATGTTTACTTTATCAAGCTAAAATCTGCAATCAATTTTCACTATGATAAAGTCATAACTTTATCTGTTTGTCTGTCATAATTTTATCTTCTCAACAGCCAGATGACCCATTTAGCATCACTGACATAAGCCAAGAAGGAAAAGTTCTTTGAGAGCTCAAAGTAGAAATAGCTCCCACACTACAAAACCCCACAGTCCCAACTGAGATGTTAATTTATTCTGTGCTTTGGGTCCTTCTTACTGCAAAACTGTCAACCTTGGGTATGAGAAAACCACTGTACAGGAGTAAGAGCCTCAGTAGACACATAGGACCATGCACCTGAATTAAATTATTCAGTGGTTTGTGGCTGATTTGTAGCATCATCATCAACTAGACCATCATTTAGTCTCTTGCTGAGTATTTCATAATTGTCAAAAACATTAAGAGGTAAAGAGACCATATTGACATGTTTTTCTTTAATAAGATTAATGAAAATAATGAAAGCTAATGGAATCCTCCATTCCAGTTTTTCCTACTGGCTGGCTTAGGGGAATTTCCATGCAGCTGAACACAAACATTGTAAATTGGGTTTGCATTCAAAACTTCCCCTGTGCTTTGGAAAGATCTTAATAAAAATCATGGACCTAAGCACATGGAAATTCCTTAGACAATACAAAGGAGCTGTAGGAAGGATTAGGGAGAAGTGGGGATTAGACACTGTTCTGAGAAGAAAATCTCCAAAAGACAGCAATTTAAGGATCTAAATCAACAAAAGTATAGTGACACTTCAAATCCCACAACTGCTGGAAGGGAGCATATCTAATTTAATCTTTTTCTATCTCTAGGTATCTAGTTTAAAACTTGCACTCTGTCAGACATCCAAAAACCAGCTTGGGTTTTCAGCAGTTAGGATTTGTCTGTTCTTGAGGGATTGTGTCTGTTTTGTGCTGTTTTGTTTTTTTCCTTTCTTTCAAAGCATTAATAAATGCTTTGTTTTAAGGTATGATTTATTTATTTATACTGCTAATAAAGAGATTTGCAAGAATTGAAAATGAATGAAAGGTGTTTTACATTCTGAGACTGAAAGAAAAAACCAAGAGAAACTCTGGACATTTGAAAGAAGTGGAAGTTTATAAGTTATTTTATTGTAGAACAGTCAATCTTGGAGTGAAATCTGGACACTGAACAGGACACTGAACCTCTCCTAATTTAATTGAGTAAGAAGCCTCAAGCCTCCATCTTTCATAATTTCCAGCAGAGTACTTCCTAAGCCTTGGTCATTAAAATTGAAATGAAGTAATGCCAAAAACATGTCATATTTTAATAAAGCAGAAAACAGAGAATATTTGTAAACATCTTACGTCTATATTCAAATAGATATTAATCATACTACAACTTAATTAGGTAGATCCATTAAAGTCGTTAATAAATGGGGAAATCACTGCAGTTTTCATTATTAAAAAAGTATAAAAGTATGAAATAAGACAACCATTAATTCAGATTTAAATTAATATATACCTGCTAAGAAACTAGCTCTATAGATCTCTTTCGATACACTAATAAATTGTTGTGGCATGAGAAAATATAAGGACCATCTCTGAATCATTAGTCATTTACTGATCTGTGTTATGACAAACCCTCAAAGGTATTTGCTGATGATCTGCTGGTATCACCTCTTAGAAGATAGAAGTAGGAAGATTTGGTATTTCGTTTTAATTCAACCCTGAAGTCCTCAAAAAACCCAGAACTGCCCTCTAATCTCAAATGCCCTTTATTTAATAGTTTAGTGGTTAGAGATTCTTGCTTTAAATTACACAAACTGCTTTTCATTCAGAAACCAGAACAGGAGGATCTATTCTTCAAGGTGAAAAATGCTGCAGCTTAATGGTACAAGAAGGTTCTCATCTGTGCTTAATGAGTCTTTTGTTTTCGTGCCTTTGGCACAATCTCAGTAAAAAGCACAGAAAAATCCTATGGTTTGAAAGTCTGAGTATTCTTCCAGGAAACAGTAGACAGGGGTTTCATTCTCCTCATGCAGAGGATGGAAACATAAGCTTCCTGCTTCTTTAATATGTGCTTCACATATTAGTTTGCTGTACAAAGCTACATTAAAAAAACCCTCTCATTCTTGGCTTTTCCAAAGATAGCAGGCTATCACACTTCCAGGTTACTGCATGTGGACCTTGACTGAATTGATAAGTTTTTCTGCTGACTATACTACACAGAAGGTGGAATTTTAGAGAAAGTTTGGCTAGTTGTAAGCAAGTACCCCCCAAGCAAGTTGAATTTGTTGATTTTTAAAATTCTGTATGCTGAAAGGAGATTGCATTTTCTATGAATTTCTGAGTGTCTGTCTCTCAGACATGTAGATATGCTATGGGTATCTATGAATAACTCTTTTCATTCACTCTTGGTTTTGTCATAAGTTAAATCCTTCATTTTAAAACTTAAATATTTCTGATGTAAGACTTACATTATAATGCAAATACAGTATCTTTTAACAAAAAGGTGTGCTTTGATTAAATACTTGTAAACCATAAAATTCCATAAATTAAGGCTATTTGGGTCACACAAATAACTCCTCTTTATCTGTCATTAAAACTAGTATTATGTTTCTCAAGCATTTCAATGGAAATTAGCAGCCAACACAGGATAAATTTAATTCCAGCATGCTGTTTGTCTCACTAGTGTTTTTGATAAGAAAACAATAATAACTATTCCTAAAATCAAAAATACTGAATATAATCCCAAAATGTCCACATTCAATGATTTTGCTTCATTTTAACCCTAGCATTGTATTTACTGCTTTCACCTTTTTTACATTGTTTTCTCTTTCATATTTATTTAGGCAACAGTTAATCTTCATATCAGCTTGGACTCAGTATATGCAAGAGAATTTTGCCACTTGAATCCCTGAACTTTATGTCTGGCTAACCACGTAACTCGTAGAACAGCACCAGGAAAACTTTGCTCTATGTAAAATGCTTTAATCCTAAGAGGCACTCTGGCTCTGGTACTGCCCACATGGAGAACTCTCTTGGCATCAACTGGGTGTCAAGGAGAGTGCAAACTCTGAGGAATTCCTTTGTCTGCCAGATTTCCAGGTTTCTTTCTGAGATGCTATCAAATACATCAGCAAAATCTCAGCCAAATTTTTTTTTTTTTGTAAATTTAGGCTGCTTCCAGAAGACATTTTCTCTGCTGAATCAATAGCTTCTAGCAGAAACATCTTACCAATCTCACTTGTTTGTTGCTGGTTTTAAACATGTAAACTTATAGTTGATCTCTGAGCTTCCCTATATTAATCTGCAGTTTCTAGCTGTTAGGAACATAGCATTTTATATAAAAATGACAATTATAATTGCATACTTATATACCATAAATATATTTTCTTGGCATTTTAGAAACTGATTTCATAATTATTCTTTCCACATATTGTTAAACCCAGTTATTCTTCTTTTCAATAGTCTCACGTTGACAAACCAACAAATTGTCAAACACAGTCAAATAACTTACAAATGAGGTCTATGCTACTGTCAGTGGAAACTGTGAAGGAAAATCTAAATAAAAAGCTTGAAAAAAACTGGAACTGGAAATCCTGGCTTTATGACAAAAACATCTAAAAAGAGCAATGAATGGTCTATGGTATTTTGTAAATATTCTGCTTCTTAGCTTGGGCTGTCCTGCTTGTAAAATGGAAAAGCTAGTGATCTGTGGAAGAATAGATTTTGTTCAACAAGTCCTTTTAAAAAACAGAGTAGAGGCTTGTCATTATCTGTCCGATAAAAACATCCTGGCGGACTCATTGAAACTGCTTCGTCAAGGATATACCAGATATATTCAGGTTATCATCAGAATAATTCCTGCTTTGTGCCCAGAAATGATAGAAGCAGGTGTAATCACTAACAGTTTCTAACTCGCTGTCAAACGTTAGAGATGCAGAAATCAAAACAGATTTTTCAATCCTGGTTATGGGTCCAAACACTCTGAATATAGATAGCAACAATGATTTTATTATCTAATTATAAATGCAGGAAGAAGGAGGATCACATTAATATCCATAACATAAGAAGCAGCACTCTCATCATAAAAAACAATTCTACCATTCCTTATTTTTTTTATTCTAGGATATCTTCTAGCTTCAATCTGCATGCCTTCATAGCCAAACATTTAGGGCCATAAATCCAATTTACTGCTGCTTGCATCATGTACTAATTATATTTTTGAATATTACCCCCAGGACAGATTTGCACAAACTGGCTCCTTTTTAGCAAAGAGGAAAAGCGAGCCAAAACCATTTGACAGAAAACTACCTTCTTCCTTCAAGATACCACTGGATAACACAGGAGGGTCCTATGGACTGTTATAGAGGGATCACTAAAAATATTTGTAAAAGTTTATACCGATTTTAAACTTTAAGAAGCTATACCAATTTGAAAATAAAGGGAAAAGGGAAAGAAAGGGGAAAAGAAAAAGAAAGAATCTACTTTTTAATTCCATAACTGCCTTTCTTCCATTGAGGTACATTTGTATTCATGATTTACTGCTAAACATTCGATTTGGGATGATGTTTGTCTTGTAGATCACTTGTGGGAATGAATGGAAGGTGCAGAGACATAGTAAGGGACAAAAGGCATGCATATGCTTTTGTTATTCAGTGATAGTTCACTGCTGCTGTATGTGAGGCAGACAGGCTGCTGGGATTAGATAATCAACAGTTGTCAGCAGTTTCTGCTGGGATTTTCATACACACTGTATGTCAAATCTGTTATCACAGTGTTGAAAATACCACAGACAGATGATCTGCGCCTTCAAAAGTTTTTAAAAAATCTTAAAATGCAGCATTTTATGGCAACTGTAAGAGTGGACTACCAAGTATATTTCTTGCTTAATGAAATTGGCACAAACCTCCTAGCCTAAGATAAATTGCCCATTTATTTTAAAATCCTTAATAATTTTACTTAATGGAATTCTGGAATTGCCACTGTAAAAGCTTATCTTTTTGTGTGCTATTGGCCTCCACTTTGATACACTAGCAGCTTATATTTAAAAAATAAAGGTTTGGAGCATTAGAGTTCATAAAGGCTACAGCAGAAGAGAATAAAAGCTTCACCAATTATTTTTAAAAGCAAGTAAAAGCAAGTAAAAGTCTCAAAAGCTTTGGCTATTGATTTAATAAAAGCACATGTTAAACTGAAATATTAATGTTCATTGCCTTACATAGATAAAATATGACAAACAATCAGAACATACATATAATTAGGGATCCTTTCCCACTTAGAACATTTTAAGCAGAGGTAAAAATCAGTGACAGCTTAAGATACACCACATTATATGAGATGAAAATTAACTTCTGGAATTATATAGAAAACCTCCAAAGAGAAACTCACTCTTAACGAAAATTTTGTCAAGGTCCCAGCCAACAGAATACAATTTCAAGTCTCAGCTACCCATCATCTAGGTAGAAGAGGTTAGTGGAGGCATAAAAACCAACACTTAGATTCTTTTCCTAGATCCTAGGGAAATACTAATTTGCATTTATGGTGTTGGTATTTGGCAGTACTGTGGGTCCTGGTGCTGGGCAATGTTCCCATGCTCCATGGTACACCATGTTCCATTGTGCCAGGCCATGCTACAGACCAACACTGTCCTTCATCATCACAAAATATGTTCCAATCACAACAGTAATCCACATGTTAAAGAAGCAGAGAGACTGAAACTGAAAAATGTAGAACTTAAATCTCTGAGGACAAGAAGGATCTGGTTTGAGAAGGGATAACCATCTAATGTCCTTCATGTAAATTTCTAGTGTTAAAGGTTTTGAATGTCAGACTTTAAACAGCCTCACTTAGATGCAGCAGCACTCAAAGTAACCCATAGAGACTGTAAAAATGCCAACCTTGAAAGTCGTCAATACTCAACTAGACAAGTGATACTACATCAGGTGGAAATTTGGGCTGCAAGTTCCTTCCAGCCAACCTCTCTTCAATTCTATAGGAGAAATACACTTTTATGTATATTTCATAGGTAAACTCCTGTCACTACCAAATTCAATGGCAAATCTCTCAAGGATTATTCAAGAGCAAGATTTCATTCTGAGGAGACAAAAGTATTTTCTCTTAAAATAGTTTTCTGGGGTATCTATATGTATTTTATATAGATACACATATATATATATATTATTTTCCTGGCTGTGAATAGAAGTCATAGTGTACCAATGGTTTATGCTGATGAAACAAAAATTAACACCTAGCAAAACACTAAGGGATAAAAAATATTTTTATTATTTAATTTTATAATTCAATTTTCATTCCTCTGAAGTGAGTTGTCTACTTAATCTTCCATTAATTTGATGCTGATAGTGGGCAAATTAAATTCGAATACATTTGCATAAACCATTGTAGCCAACTGAAGCACAAAATCAGCTAGTGGACACAGGTATCAGGTTAACTCTGATTTTCTAAGTAGCAATATATCTTCCTTCATTAGTAAAAGGATATGACTACCCTTGTAGATGATAAGGTGTTTTAATTGATTTTTATAGCATTCATTTCTGGCAGATTCACTCATTTTTCTCATTATACAAACTGATGTGAAATTAAACCATGCCCTGAGGAGAGAAAAAGCATGAGTCAATAGTATTGATATTTCATGCAAAACTTGAAGCCAAGGCTTTTAATGGATTTAAAAATACGTTTAGTACGGTTGGTCTAGAAAATGTCAACAATATGAATGTTAAAAGCAAAAACTTGTAAACCTTATTGTGAATAGGGTGCTTACAGGATATTTTAATATTTTTTTCCTGAACAAATATTTGCTGTACTTTATAAAGTAAATGTGCAGATGCTTTTGCTGACTTTCTGCCATAGAGCCACAAATGCACAGATTTCAAGGCCAGACAGAAGACACAGCCATCACACAGTTTTATCTTAATAGCTCTGCAATTTGTTGGTATCCATCCTACCTGTTAGTCACATGGCCCAGGAAATGTGTGGGTAACTTAGAGTATGTATCAGAGGGAAATGCTGAACGCAGGGATGGGGAGCATTTGGTCTAATTAAAGCTGAGGTAGTCCACAACTTCACTTATTATGACCTGTGGCCACTTTCTTGCTATCTAAAAAGAAAAGGAAGAGAATTCCTTTTGTGTGTGGCCCACCAAATGTGTTTGAAAGGCCCGTTTGAGTAAGGGTTATTGAGACTGTAGAGTATTATTTTGTCATCTCTCCTGAACAGACATGTACCATGGCTTTCACTTTGCACCTCCTTCTGAATTTTTTTGAGCAGTATTCTCTGTTTCCTGCAGAAGAATTATTAAATATAGTACAAAATTCCTGAGTATGGAACTGGACTATAGAGCTGAAGAGAACAATCCCATTATTTGGCATTAAAAATTTAGAGTCAGTTTACTGCAGTAAAGTAAGTATTTAAAGTGTGATTTAGCAGAGTAATTTAACCTCAGAGAGGATTCTCTGACACAGATATCAAGTACTGTTGCTCTAGCTTGAGCAGCCTTGCAGACTGTTCCCCTGTGGTGTGCTGATGGTGGCCACCAGCCAAGCACCTGCACAGAGACTCACTCACTCCCTCTCCTGTGGGGAGAAATCAGGAGGAGGGAGAGAAGGCTTGTGTGAAACCTCAACAAGTGAAGCAAAAGCTGCATGCACAAGCAAAGAAGACAAATTCACTACTTCCCATGGGCAGGCAAATGTCCAGACACTTCCTTGCAAGCAGGGCCTCACCGTGGCTAATAACTTAGAAACACAAATGCCATAACTATAAATGTTCCCCTTTCCTTCTCCTTTCCCTAGCTTTTATGGCAGAGCATTTCATGCCTTTATTCAATTCAGGTCAGCTGTCCCAGCTGTGTTCACCCCCAGGTTCTTGCCCAACCCCAGTTCACTTGCTGGGAGCAGTGGCATAATGAGAAAAAGGAAAAAACCTCCAGGCTGTGCCAGCACTGCTCAAGAACAGCCAAGTCACCAGTGCATATCCAACACTTCTACCTACAAATCCCTGCCAGCACCACAACACTGCTATAAAGAAAGCTAACTTCATTCCTGAGACAGAATACCTGTCCATTTTAAAAGATGGCAGTGATTCCTTTAAGAAAATCTTGGCAATAAACTAGATAGACATGGAGAGGCTTCCAGATAGGAACAACTGTGTATCAGCTTGGGAAGGTGACACAGTGCAGATCTGTCACCAGGACAGTGTCTGGCCAATTGCCAGCAGAACCCCAGCCCTTTGACAGCATTGCAATACTGCTGCTTTTCTGCATTTTGAGACTGCTTCTAAATAGTTGAGAACTCTTACAAAGTCATATGCAGCTCTTCTACTGTTGCCATGCTTTGAAGTCTGATCCTTGTCCTCGCTCCAGCCTGAATTCAATGGCAAAATGCTGTTGAGTTTAATATTTTCACCATCTCACCATATTTACAACTTGATATGCTCCATCTGTTTTGTTCTTGTCAAGCCAGTCATGTTCCATGTGTCATAAATATTTATAGATGCAAGTTAATAAACTGAATCCATTTGGAAATAAAGTATGGAACAGTGATATACAGTGTTGCTTTTGTGTATGGATATAATTAAACTGAAGTTGAATATTATATGTACATAAGATCACAAGAAACAGGGAAAGGAATTGCCTGTCACATGCAACTTTATTCCATAATTCTGTTCATTTTCAAAAAGTTTAAAATTTTTGCCTATTAAGAAGCAAACCTCTGTTTTGACAAATTTCTTCTTCAGCAAATTTGATAATTTTGGTACCTTCTTATTTCACCATCAGTTTCACTAATGTGTGATTCACACCCTTATGTTCCTGTGCAAACTTCATTCCTGACCTCTAGTTTCATCTTTTTATCTCTCAGATGGTTTGTAGACAACAGATAAGTTGATATTCTTCATTCTCTGCCTGTTGGAAGGTGATTAGAATGGTACACACTTTCAGATAATGGCCTAATAGTGTCTTGAATCTTGTATTTGTGCAAGTCTTTTTAAACTTCCTAAATCTTCAGGAAACTTTGTACAGGGCCTTTTCACTTTCTGTATATTTTCACAAAAAATATTTCTTTCTTCTTTTAGCTTCTGATGAATTATTACTTTCCTAGTATTTAACACAAAAATGAAGAAGCATGGTAAAATGAATCTTTTCCAAAGTGTTATCAAGTATTGTAAAAAATCAATATTGAAATAATGGCTTGTACAATGAATAGCATTCTTAGGCTTTATTGAAGTAAGGAGACAAAACAGATTTTTTAAAAATCCTTTTTTCTTTGGCATTGTGTATTTCTGATTCCTTTTAATTTTTCCTTTGTGAATGAGTTAATGTAAGGCAAATCATTAACTTCTGCCCTGCTCTCTGGGAAGTCATTTCAACATGTCAGCCTAATGGGGCCCACTTATGCATGATCAAAATTCAGGACAAAATAGATGTTGCATTTCCATAAGCTGGTCTCTCTTGGTCTAAACCCATCCTAGAGTAAGAGAATATCTGCTTCTGAAATAACTTCTCTGATACTGCAAAAATTAGGGGAAAAAGAAAATTTTAAAGAGTGAACTATTATCATTCTTTAAGCAGAATAATGATAGTGGTATTGTCATAATGTTGAAATTTCTTTCGGTTATTAAATATGTAAAGGAGATACAGGAGTCATGTGAAGGAAGTCTGTCAGTCTTTTATGCTCATTATAAGTACCTGAGAAATTCATTTACTATAGCTGTAATTTTAGGTATTAAGAAGTACCTAAACAGCCTGTTTATGAAAGAATTCTCTTTCATAAACAGGTTGTAAGCTCCTCTTAAGTTGTATTTGTCATATTAGTAAATAAAAATTTTAAGGTATGACTCTGAAGAAGAGCATTTGGCTGAGAGGCCATACCTGCTGTGGGATGTGAAGTTCACATTTTACACTTCTGTGTTGGTTTTCTCTTGCTATAACCCAGGCACATGAACAGAGGTGGATAAATAAAATTATACACTTATTCTAGTGGATGAAAGGGCTGGGAACACAACAGTATTTCACTGACCTTTTGTTTTATGTCACCAGGAACCTTAATTCTTGCTATTTTGTAGTCACTTGTTACTTAAGATTTTCAGACAGTACAGAAAAATTAGCAAATTTGCTTGTGATTTTATACAAATAGTTTCAAAATCTGGTATTTTTCACTTTTTCATTTAAAAATAGGCAAAGTATTGATATTTTCTGCAGAAAATACATCAAGTAAAATTATTTTTGTTGAATATAACTTCTTATTTTCTGAAAAACTGTAGTCAGCAATATCAAACACAAGAAAGGAGAGATTCCAAAGATATTTTTGTACAATTGAAAGCATAAACAGAGATTTGAGTTGATACCTCTTTGCAAATATGTGGGGGCAGGAGTCAACAATTGGGCCAATTTTACTTCGGTCCTCATATAATAATTTGACTTGATTTTATCCTACAAAGAAAGGCTTCTTCTTGCTCCTCTGCAATTTTAAAGTATTTGTATCATACCAAATTTCTTTGAGGGTCTATATTTTGGCACCCACTGATTAAGTGGTGTTTAATTTGGTTTTGAACAAAGGAAAATTAATTATGGCTGTTGCATTAGTTCTTCCATATAGCCCTTGTACCTTGGGAAAAATGTAGAGATCTACTGAAATATCTCTCCTGTGACTGGGAACAGCTCTGTACATTATTTTACACAAAAATTTCAGAATGTTATATGCCTTTATTACTGCCAGAAATAATGAGTTTTTGTGAACTACACGTGTATTAAATGATACATGTAACCAGGTGCAGTAAAAATAGCCACTAACCTTATTTTCCCAATGCTTAACCAGTTAGCATACACCACACCATCACATTTTGCTGCACCATTCCTAAGAGTGACCCAATTCTGTCTTTTTTTCCCAGTATCTTCTTTTTGTTACGAGATTAGAAATTATGAGGTTTTGTACTAATATAAATTACATTTTGCCCGCTCTGTGATTGTCAGAATGAAGTCTTCTGTCAAGTTTGAAAAAATTGGTAATTACATTTATTAAAAATCTTTGTCGTGCTGTGTAAGCTGTTCAGAATTTACGATGGGAAAAAAGTGAATGCTTCCATACCTGCAAAAATTCTGACTTGGTTAATATTTAGTGCTTCTAATATTACCATTGATAAGATATCATCTGCCACACAAGGACTGAATGCAAGTTTTCCAACTACTGAGCTTGTACAAAAAGGACCTTTGGCTGTCTAAGCCACTGGCCTTCACTTGGGAGGTGTGACTGTGACCTCACGCTGGATTGCAGGCAGGGCAAACTGCATTTGTAACATTTAGAGAAGACCATTGCAGAATTATTTCAGTGCAGATGTGAATTCCTCTTGCTTCTAACACAAATGAGTGTTTGGATGGCAGCTGAACTTAGGGACCATACCCAACTCTGTGTAAAGGCAGGAAATGTTTTCCTAGGAAAAAGCAAGTGTGGCAAAGTAACTATTTTGTTTCACCTTCAATCAGTATGAATTTCCTGAAATCTTATGTTATTGGAGGAAATATGGTCTTGTCTGTATAAACTAATAAAAACTGAGTTGAGCAGCTGTGCAACAGGTTTCATGGCCACTCCTTCCATCCCACACATATCTGACACAGAGGGAAGAATAAACATTTATCAGCTGTATTTAAATTATATGAACCTGTTTTTTCATTTACAGAAAAATGTCAGATTCATTAAATCATCTGAAGGAGCGGTGGGGGAGAATCCTTTAATTCTTCAAAAAGTAATCTAAAACATACTGCTGCATTTTAACTCAGAACACCAAGCTGTAGCTGTCATATAAACCAAAGCCATGCTTTTTGTTTTTATGAATTATGAAGAAAATTCCTGCAGCAAATGACCAGGTTTTGATTAAAGGGCTACAGGGGAAAAGGAAAAAAAGGAAATCTTTTATTTTAAAAAATCAGAATACTGTAATTTTCTTTACCTAATACAAAACTGAAAAGCTGTTTACTACATTCAGTAAACTCCTCAGATTATTAAACTTTGCAGTAAACAAAAAGTTAAAAACAATCTGTTGCTCTTGGCTTCAAAGGCAAAAGTGGGTTGAAATAGACTGAGAAAGTTTAGAACAGTTATTGTTTCATCCTGTTTGCACACTCAGGAAAATCTCATTATAAATGACACATTCAATTTCCTTTTTAAAGTTTATCTTCACATAGATGGAAATCAGCAGTGTTATATTTGAATTTTTATAAATTCAAGTAAGTGGAATGAGCAAAGTGAACCAACTTTTTAAAGTCTGCTTCTGTTCCTTATAAGCAAAACACTGGCAAATGCTGCTTTAGCAATACACAAATGATTTGGTTACCATTATTAGGTTTTGATTATGCTTAAAATATTAACTGAAATTTAAAATGCTGCAATAAAGCAGAAAATTGTTTACTATCAACTGTATGCAAATTCTTTTCATTTAATTTTCTGAACTAATTTGGAAAATGTACTAAAGTAATTTGGAGAGATTAATTCTCTTAAGAATACTGCAATTCATTTTCAAGTAGTTTCTAATAATTTTAAAATAGATGGAAATTAATATTCTGGAATTAATTGGTTTTGTCTGTTATTTTTACTTAGAAATAATGTATTTCTGTTTTTCTTCAGAATCTAAAGGTTGCTTAGGAAGCAACTTCTATTATATCTGTGGGTATTGCATAGAACATAACTATATATAAGAAAAAAGAGCAAATGTAATTACAACTACCTTCTATTCAGAAAGAATCTTCTCTTTTAATCAGCAAGTGGTCCTGTTTTAATTTGTGTATTTTAATGTAACAAAAATTTTACATTGCATACACCTTTCCAGGAGGATTTATGCATAATTAGTGTTTTCAGGTACAAAAAGATAATATCACAGCAAGAGTTCAATGCTGAGTTAAACAAATGGAGACTGGTTAGAGGTGTGGATGAGAAACTAAATTGGAACATCCAGCTGATCCTGGATTTAAATACAGTCAAATACAGCCATTATTCCTCTTTGAGCAGCCCTGCCCAAGCTGAAGTGCAGAACATTATTTGGTAAGAGGCACTGCCCTCTTGGAGGGAATTACAGCTGTTGTTCTGAACACTCAAAGCCATCAAAGCCTGTAACACATCGTGTGAAGTTACCTTTGATGGCATGGCCATGTGACAGCTGGATTAGCTCTTTGCTTTATGGAGAGACCCTGTCTTTGGGAAACTACCCACTAAATAAAATGGGCTCTGGACTAGACACTTGAGCAAATGATGTAATTTGACCTAAAGACAACTGAATTTCAATAGGTTATATAAGTTATATTTATATAGATTAGGAGCAGAAATAGGAGAGAGAAGGAACAGTGAGAAAACACAGCAGTCAGCAAAGGGATTCCAAGTAGCCACTGGACAGAAGACTAGGTCAGTATGATGAGAGTCAGGAATTGTAATGAGGATGTCAGTGATGTTCATGAGCATCCTGCTCCCTGACAGCAAATGTCAGAGTGGATATAACTATAGTACCTCTTGGTGGTATATCTGCACAGCTGGCTGTGCAGACCTCCAGGGCGCTGCCCACCCTGACTGTCCATGGAGCCTCCCTGAGTCTCCCCTACCCTGGGCAGGGTGGGCCCAGGACCCCATTTTGACCCCTCTCCCAGGTGTGTCAGTGCCTGCCCCAGTGGTGTTTGTAGCAGGGCTGGACTCAGCTCCTACAGCCAAGAGCCAGGTCCCTGCTCAGCCCTGTGACCTGGCCTGGCCTGCCCCTGTCCCCAGGACAGTGCCCGATGCCCAGGGTTCCCCTTACCAGGACTGATCCTCAACACAGCTGCTCTCACTCTTTGGGAATTATTTTTTCCTAAGTTTTCACCCATTTCTGATTAACATCCTTATCTGAGTGTCTATGGTTAATAGCAGATCAACCACAACAGCTGTTAAACAGCAATAATGCCAGAAGCAAGCAGCAGGTGGCACAAGATTACCCAAACTCCACAATATTTCGGGTACCTGCTGAAGTGTAACGAAGTTTCAGAAAGGATCTGCAAAGCCACATGCCAACCCAGAGTTTGAAGACAGGTTATTCCCAATTATTGTAAACAATTTCTTCCAGAATTCCAAGGAGTTAGAGGCAACTTTCTCTTTTTGAAGAACAGGTTATGGCTGTAATGTAGTTATAGAGAATTGCTTCAGTAGAGTTAATGTAGCTGCTAAAGTGAATTTAATAAATTCAGATGGGCTGGAAGATATAATTTGGGAGATGGTACCTGCATCTGTGACTCATTTCCCATTAATTTTCTAGTAGTCATGGGTTTCCTACCCATCTGGAAGATATTATTTAGGATTATAGTTGGGTTTAAAATCCTGAAGACTAGGAGCTGTTATTTTGATGGAAGTAGGCCAGGCATGTGAAGAGGGAGTTGTTAGAGGGTAGTAAAAAAGTCCAGTTCTCAGTTTTCAAGGTGTTCAGAGACCTTTTCCTATGGATGAGCCCAGTAACAGCTCAAGTGTTTTGTTTACATAGAATATGGTCCCTGTGGAAATTTAATTTTGAAACTGTTAAGATCAAAGAGGTCAATGGTGAACAAGAGCTGACTCATCTGAGTAATTTCTTTTCTCAACACACAAATCCTTAGAACCTTGCCTAGCTAGAAAGCTAGAGTTCAGACTGTGGCTGGAGTCAAAGCTTTCTTTCTCTGTAAAACTTCAGAAAGTTAGGCTTATATATTCAGATAAAACTGTGTCCAGAAGAAACTTCCTTTCAGTTTTCAGTGTTTTTGCTGACCTGAAATAGTCGGTATAGAGTTAGTGTTAGGAGTGGGTCCAGATTGTTGTACTGAAATAAGTTCATACTTACAAAAAACCAAACAACACTTCTGTCAACTCATAAGAAATTTATTTTTAGTTTTTAGAGAACCATTATTATCCTGCTTGTATGGCAAGCTATGAAAGCCCATGTGGAAGCCTAAAGACTGCTCTGAAGGGTCTAGAGTCTGTTTACTGACTGCTATCAGCTCATTCTCTATAAGCAAATCACCCCTCACTGTCAGCTTTTTCATCCATTGCTGGTGCTGTGTTGCTTCCCTGAGTGGAATGCTATGAAATGCTGTTGGAGGGTTAAGGTTTGGATTACAGCTGCAGGGAGACAGCCTCACCCACACCCCAATGTGCCTTCTGCTTGTATGAATGAGCACATTAGGTGTGCAGTACCTAATACAAACCCAGGGAAATTTCTACACTAGAGACCAGAAACAAAGATTCAAATACTACACTAGGGAATATGTACAGTTTCTTCAGTGATAGGAATCTTGGATACTGGGCCAAATCAGTTTGTAGGAAAATGGAAGTTGAAAGCCTTTCAACTTTCCTACTTTCCAAAGCAGAAATATAATGCTTCAAATGAATTAAATGTTATTCACTACCTGTGCTGTTGGTAATCAGCTTTTGAAACAAGAATGAAATGCCCAGATACAAATACTCCTGGAAAACAGGTAGCCTTGAAGCAGAAAGATTGTTTGGCAGGTAGCTCAGTAGTACATACGTCATGAGGCAACAGAAGTCACCTTGAGAACAGATGGAATACAATCAAAGATTAATGGCAAATTTATGATCCCTTTAAGAATAGGAGCCAAATGAAGTCAAATTGAATCATAAATTTGGAGGCTATATAGGATCAGAACATGTAGACTTATTGCTAAAGTCAATTTGGCTACATGACTAAGAACTGAGAGCATTCTGAAGTGCTGCAGAATGGGTTTTGGGCTACTTTTGCTAATCTCCTTAAGCAATTAAAGGAGAGAAAGAAGGGAACTGAAACAGAGCATAGCAAAAGCTATAGGCTTTCTAACTTTGAAGAGGCTTTTCTGTCTATTGCTTTGGGAATTCCAGACAGAATACAGAATAGCAGTTAAATCTTATGTCATAGCAGAATAACTCTACATACTCTGTGTAGCACTAAGTGCATATTTAACAGCTTATGTGAGAAGCACTGTAGAAGTCTAGACTCTTCTAGTCATGCAGCACTTAAAGTAACTATTTGTTTTCTCAAGTTTAATTGAAAGAAATGTTAATTGAAATAAATTTACCTATAAAATACTCATGACTGAGATGTGTAATTAATTCATAAATATTAATTATAGAATGTGTATTATTTCACTGGCAGTAAACCTATATTAACTTCAGGTATGTTAGGTCAAAATGACACCAATTTCTTTGTGCTATCTAGTTTAACTTCTAGCTAAAACTAGAAAATTCAGATGTGAATTTCTTTTAATGTTACCTTGTTTTAAGCAGCAGGGAACCTCTAAACAGTAATAACTGGGGAGGAGAAAGTGAAACAGTTAAGCTTAGTACAGTGCTTTAAGGTTTTGCTTGCATGTGCTCCTTCAGCACCAAGGTTTGGTTGAGAAATAAATTAGACTGATCCAGAAAATAAAGTAACTTTTCCTGCAGCAAGTAGGCTGAGTTTAAAAATACTTTTTTTTTGTTACATACCTCTTATAGTAGTAAAATTAAGTAAGGCTTTTCCAGTCAAATTCTACACTAGTACTAGCACAGCTAACTGGTTTCTAAAGGGGCTTTTGCTGATTTTTTATCACCTGACAGGTGAGAATTATCTCTATTAGTTTCCATTAATTATTAATTCATCCTATTGCTAGGGGTGGGATGCCTGGCATACAGTGTAAACCAGGGCTGAGTAATATACACAGCTGCAGCTGATGGTGCTCTGATGGAATAGGAAGCTGGCAGAGGCAAGTCTTGCTGCAGCACTTATTTCCATGATGTAACAGGACACAGCATTGTCACATGCTGAGAGGTTTCTGACAACTTTAACCTTATCACCAAAAGCTAGTACTGCCAGCATTGTCTCCATTCATTTTAATGTGGTTTTGGTTGAAGGAGATAGGTATTTCTTTCTTGTTTAATAGCAATTTAATCCTTTTGAGTACTAAATAAACAGAAAAGGCATTTAACTTGCTTACATATCTAAACATCATATTCACCTTTTAAGAATTACTGTATGCAAGAGCATGCAGTGAAAGGACAGGAGGAATGGATTCAAATGGAAAGACAGCAGGCTTAGATTAGATATTAGGAATAAATTCTTTGCTCTGAGGGTGGTGAGACACTGGAACAGGTTGTCCAGAGAAGTTGTAGATGCCCTGTCCCTGGAAGGGCCAGGTTACACAGGGCTCTGAGCAACCTGCTGGAGTGAAAGGTGTCCCTGTCCATAGCATGGGGGATGGAATTATATGACATTTAATATTCATTCCAACCCATTCCATGATTCTGTTTTTTTTTCTCTGGGAAGTATATAGGGAACAAGGAATGAATAATGTCAAAAAACATCATAGGAAGAACCGATGCATTCTCATATAATATTTCAACTGTCATGTCAATTTAGCTTTGTTTTGTGTTTTTTCTAAACTAATCTGTAATTAATGGTGCTATATTCATTACCAAGAAAACACAGCTGAGAACAAGACACTCTACTTTTATTGAATATAGTTACTTCATCAAGGAGAGAAAAAGACTACAAACTACAGACTTAATGCCATAAATGAACATTTTGCTCTGAATGAGAAATGTGTTGAAACCAAAGGAACTTATCATAGAAGTGCTGTCTTTGCAGAAACACCATCATGAACAGAGCTGAAGTGATGGCAAGCTGGGAAGAAGCTGCAATGAGCTGGAAAGAAGGAACATAAGGATGAAAGTGACAAGAAATATGCCCCATTAGAGTAATGATACTGAGATGCATTAAAGTCATTGCTCTCTTTATTTGAAAATTGCAGGCTCACAAAAGACTCCCCCAGTAATTTCAGGGAGAGCTATTCACCAGCATAGAGCTGGGGCTCTGTCTGGCTATTGATTCAATGGGTTGACCCCCTCTGAAATAATGCATCTTGACTCTCAAAAATATGCCAATTTACATGACTCCTGTAGCCATGGAAGGCCTTTAGCTAATAAATCTTGTAGGAGTTTTGCAAGTTAAGCTGCAGTAACTGAATATAAATGAGCTCAAAGTAAAATCTGATCCTTGGGTTTCTATGTTGCTTGTAAAGATAACTCAGCCAAGCAAAGGAGGTATCTGCAATTATTTCACAAGCACATGTATCTACAGCTGCTCTTGTAACACCTAAGCAGTGCTAACTTTTCATTTTAAAATGCTGGGGAGAAGGTGACCTTTTCAGTAATTGCATACCTGGCAGAGCATCAAGAAGGAGGACTGAATTCTGTTTCCTCCTTCTCCAGAGGACTTAAACTCATGTGTTTCCTATGAATGTTCTGATCATCATCAGCACAGATCACCAACAGCTTAGGAGGATTCACAAGAAATCATAACATATGCTCAAGCAATAAAACAACTAATATAATGAGAAACTCTCCCCTTCTACCACTGATGTCAAGGCACACTGCAGCAAGAAGCCAAGAGGCTTGCAGTTCAAAGCAGTGGGTGTGTCTAAACAGCTGCTATGAAACATTTGTCTACAAAACCAGAGGCCAGGATTTCAATCCATGGTCTAGGAATTTCTTACACATTTATATTAGCAACCGTGAGATTAAAGACTGGAAACATTTGTAAGTTAAGATTATTTTTATTACACAGGTGTAGAGTCAATGACCACCAGGAAAACAGGGATAGAATTATATTTGTATTTCAGTCCAAGTATTTAAAACAAGTACCTGTTTTTGCTTTTTCATTCACCTTAACAATCTCCAATTGCCTTTACGAGTTCAGTTTAAAACAAGCAATAGCAATAAATAGAACACTAGTTTATTGGATAAACACAGAGGAGAAAAAGAAATATTTTTAATGTAGGTAAAAGAACTGTGCCCAAGACTGAAGGTATTAAGGTATTCAAAGAAATCTGTTCACAGCATTTTCTAACATAATTTTAATTTAATACTTCTTGTAATCTGCTACAAATTTTGTCTGTTAATTTGTGCTCAAATTAACAATTTTCTAGACACAGATAAGAATTTCAGATTTCAGAATGCAACTCATTATTAAAAATAATGGAAAATTTTGTATGGTAAAGAGGTACATTACAAGAGTAGAGAAACCCTATTGTATTAGAAAAAAAAATTTAAAACCCAAATTGCATAGATTATGCAAGAGGAGAATGAAAAATGGGCACCAAAATTACTGTGCTCTTAACTCTAACTTTTCCTAGATACTGTTTCAACACTCTAAGTATAGACATTATTCAATATTCAAGAAAAGCAGAAAAATATAATTTATTACTTTCTGCAGTTAGGAATTCAAATTTCCTAGAACAAGGAAGTGGTGAATGTAGGGAACTTTACTTTGTTCCATTTCTTCTTATCCTCCTTGAACAAAGCTTTTATCTGGCAGAAAGATCTACACTTATGATACTAGTGCAGGAATCTTGTCTAGTAACATTTCAGCATGAAATGCTGTGATTCTTTTAGATTTCTTTTGGTTTTGTTTTTAACTAGTAAGGAAAATAACTTTTTATTCGAGTAAATGCTAATAATACCTTTTTGTGCACTTTAAAAGCAGACAATACTCATCTTGAATTTTCACATGTGAGCGTATCCATTACTATGACCTGTTGACACTGATTTTCATAGCAAAGATGTCCCAATGTGGTCAGAAGGGCCTGGACTTTGGCAAAACTGCTAGATGTGGTACATTTTACCACTCCCATCATTCAGCAGAAACAATATTACACAGATCTAATAGTTTCTGAAAGTACAGAATTTCTTCAGAAGGTTAGGAGAGTTTCTTATTTTGGTGGGCAGCTTGTAGAAACCCTCTAGTAGTACATTCTCTTTTTCTCCTCAGTATTATTTCCACTTGTGCATGACTGATAAGCTATTATGCAATGATAAACAGTCAAGAGCATTGACTTTAATACGTGCATCAAGGGTAGGAAAACAATGTTACATGTAGTGTGAAGCAATTGAAAAGTTATCTTTTATCACAATGCTGCAAAGAACGTGTCAGTGAAGCATTTCAATACATACAAAAAAATGGTATTTTTTCCCTCAATTTATATAGCTTTACATTGCCTATTCAATGCAGGCTTTTAGAAACTGCTTCTCCTCATGTTCCACCCAAAAACTGAGATGTAATTTTTTTTCTTGTGAAGCACATCTGTAGGCTCATCCTTCCACCCATCTGGGTGATTGTGCCTGACACAATCACCCAGATGTGCCCCCCCACCTCTCCCAGCTTGCAGCTAAGGCAGTGTATGCACACTGGGCTTTTCGTCTGAGTAGCACAGCAGCCTAACCTTCTGTGACTCAACCAAAGGTGAACTGCATGTGCTTCATCTCAGGTTTGTTTTTCTTTCAAAAATACATAGTACGGGAATGCTTAGTTTCTGTGGTTTTGCTTAAATACAAGCAAAAAAAATTCATGTGCAATGCTAACACAAAAATTATAACTTTGAGCTGTCAAACAGTACCACCATTATATGCCCATGCAATTTTTGTTAATTCTGCTACGCTGTCTATTAAACTTTGACAGACAACCTTGAGACAAGTGGGGCAGAATGGGAATAAGGTCTGGGGAGGGACCAAAGAGCTGGAACTGTTCTTAATGTATTCTAGACATAAATCCTGGAACATGATTGACTGAAGTACGTAAACTAAAAAATAACTAACATAGTAACTTCAAGTACTGATTGCTATACATGTCCATTACATTCATTACATTAAAGCACATTTGGTTAACAGCTGTGATCTGCTGTTCTGTCATGTGAAATGAACCTTATTTTAATTTACCCCAAGAGTTTTTCTAGTGGAAAAGAGTAACTTGAGTTCTGAGATCCCATAAACAGTGTCAGCTACCCAGAGAAATCCCAATGATGTCAGAGAGAAGGAAAGAAGAACGTTCAAGAGTTTATATTCTCTATAGTTATAGATTATGTTATAGAGGTTACTGTTAAAAGTTTTCCATGTGCCTTGGGCAATTAAGTTCATTACTCCCTTTTCAAACTTTCCTACAAATTTCATCTTTTATATTAATACACAGGTTAGGTAAAACTCTTGACAGAGTTTCTAGACAACTTCTGCAGAAGACTAACGTATGAAAATTATTGACTTCTTATTTGTTTAAAGGTTTCCCATGTTATACTTTCCCATATTATACTCACACAAAAAATGCCCCAATTTTCACAGAATCACAGAAAGGACCCACAAAGATCATAGAGTCCAACTCTTGGTCCAGCACAAGGCCATCCTGTAAAATCACCATGTGTGTGAGAGCATTGAAAAACACTTCTTGAACCCTGTCAGGCTTGCTGCTGTGGCCACTGCCCTGGGGAACCTGTTCCAGTGCCTGACCAGCCTGTGAGTGAAGAACCTTTTCCTAATATCCAACCTAAACCTCCCCTGACACAACTTCAGCCCCTTCCCACAGGTCATGTCACTGGAACCACAGAGAAGAGATCAGTGCCTGCCTCTCCTCTTTTCCTCATTTTCCTCATGAGGAAGTTGTAACTGCAGTGAGGTCTCCCCTCAGTCTCCTCTTCTCCAGGCTGAACAGAACAAGTGACCTCAGCTGCTCCTCATGTAGCTCCCTTAAGTAGGCTGTGATCATAAAAGTCAGAGTCTCTGAAATATATGAATTATTCCTTAAACAGTTTGCTACTGACCAAGGCACTTCTACAAAATCATAGTAGGAGGAAAATTAGGCAGCTGTGCAGTCCCTTCTCAAGTAAAATTTCCAGTCAAATGTGTAAATGTAAGGCCCCAATAAAAAGACTTTACAGCGGTTCACGTGCTCTGTGTTGGATGCATGGAAGAAATACTGATCAGATATTCTCAGGAGGTCAAAACAACACAAAAGCTTAGGGGTAAAATTTAGAAAAAAATCAAGGAACTTTGACAAAAGATTTAGTACAATAGCCTATCAACCTAAAACACTTCTCACAGCATTAATTTAGCTCATTCAACTTAGCAAATTTTATTGATGTTATGTTACTCAAAATGTTCCAAGAGAAGGGAATTAGAAGAAAGGCAGAAAAGTTATATAAAAGCACACACATAGCTGCCAGCTTTTGGGTTCCAGCACTGCTCAGACAGAAACTCTAAGAGGAAGATAGGGTTAAGGAGTGGGCTGTCTGCCTCCTCAGCCTTAAATAGCCAATGACCTCTCTGGGCCTTTCCCTCAGGGGGGACTTCTGGTCATTTGGCCACTCTGGGGCTGGGTTAGGGCAGAGTGGAGCACTGCTCGTGGTGTGCCAGCAATTGGCAGTTCTGCCAGGCTGGGATATAGGCTCTAATTGGGGTATGGGACAGTTCACTGTCTCACCAGGGCAAGGCCAGACCTGCCCCTTCCCTCTCACACAGACATCCCAAAATATCTCGAGACATAAATTCCTTCAGTCTCTGACAGCAACTTAACCTGATTTAGAGCTATAGATTCAGCAGCATATACCTTATAAATCTAACAAAAATGCCCTGGCTAATGCATAATAGCCTATACAAATATGCTAACAAAATAGAACATTCAGTTTGACATCTTAATTTCACTTCATTTTCAATGTTACTATGTAAGGAAAAATCCAGCCTAACCAACCTGAGGGGATTTTATAATGTAGTGACTATATCAGTTTACAAAGGAAGAGCTACAGATGCCATTTATCTGGATTTCTGTGAAGCCTTTGACATGGGCCCCAACAACATCCTTCTCTATATTGGAGAGAGATGGATTTGTTTGGTGGATGAGGAGTTGGTTGGACAGCTGCATGCAGAGGGTAGCAGACAATGGCTCATGTCCCAGTGGACATCAGTGACAAGTGGTGTCCTCCCAGGGTCGTTGGGACCAGTGGTGTTTTATGTCTTCCTCAGTGACATAGATATTTAGACATGGAAATGTGGTCTCTGAAAATTTGCTGATGACACCGAGGTGGGTGGTGCTGTTGCCACACCTGAGGAACAGAATGGGATCTAGAGGGCCCTCGACAAGCTTGAGAGGTGGGCCCATGGGAACTCCATGAGGTTTAACAAAGCTAAGTGCAAGGTGCTATGCTGGGTTGGAACAATCCCTGCTATCAGGCTGGGGGATGGGATGAATGGATTGAGAGCAGCACTGTGGAGAAGGACTTGGGGGTGCTGGTGGATGAAAGGATGGACAAAAGCTGGCAGTGTGCACTCACAGCCCACAAAGCCAGCTCTGTCCTGGGCTGCATCCAAAGCAGTGTGGCCAGCAGGGCAAGGGAGAGGATTCTGCTCCTCTGCTCTGCTCTTGTTAGCCCCTGCCTGGAGTGCTGTGTCCCCAACAGAGGAAGGACATGGATCAGTTCCAGAAAGCCCAGAGGAGGCTGCCAAGTTGATTAGAAGGATGGAGAACCTCTCCTACAAGGAAAGGAGAAAAGGCTGAGAGGATTGGGGTTGTTTGGCCAGGAGAAAAGGCTCTGGAAAGACCTTATTGCTGCCTTCAGTACTTGAGAAGTGTAAGAAAGATGGGGACAAAATTTTTAGCAGAACCTGTTGTGATATGAAAAGGAGGAATGTTTTTAAGCTGAAGGAGTGTTGATTTAGATTAGATATAAGAAAGAAGTGTTATCACAATAAGAGTGGTCAAGCACAGGAACAAGCCATTCAGAGAGGTGGTTGATTCCCCATCACTGGAAACATTCAAGGTCAGGTTGGATGGAGCTCTGTGCAACCCAATCTAGTTGAAGATGTTCCTGCTCAGGTTAGGGAGTAGACTACAAGGTCTTTCAAAGGCCCCTTCCAACTCAAACTATTATATGAGTCTACAAATTTTGAAGAGTGCAATTCTTGCATTGAAACAAAATAAAAATAGCCTAAGCCCTGGAAGCAGTGACATAATACCAAATTACCTATTTAATGAGCAGAGCTGCAAATGAAACTGATTTATCTGCACTTGAATTTGAGATGTGCATACACTCTAGAAGCTTGTCATACTTGGAGTTAGGTAGAGTTATAGCTCATTCACAGAGAGGGAACATGGCTATTGCTGCCTTGGGTGTACAGATGTCTCTGCTTTTATTCTAATTTTCCTTTATTGACCAGTATTCTGTACTGTGACAGAGTCATCAGTCTGTGTTGTTTATTTTTGATCTCACTTCTGTGTATTAATATGCAGAAAAACAATCAATCCCACTGCAACCATTCAGAATTTTCATGCCTTCTCACCACAGTTCAAAGTGCCTTCAAAGTGGAAGTGGAATTTTCCATTTACACCTTAGAGTCCCTCTGGAAAATTATTTTTCCTTGAGATAGAACAAAAATTTAGTATTCTTTCTCCAAAGACAGAATAAGTGAATACATAGATATTATGATAGTTTTTGCACTATCTTCTGGTTACTTCAAAAAACATTCAAGTTAATAGAAATGCCTTAAAATTTTCTCTATGGTTATAAGCAGCTAGACCATCCTTCCCATTCAAGATGTATTTTCAGTATGAAAAATCAATTTAATTCATTTTCTTTTGTTTGGCCTGAACCAGAGTGATAAAAGTACTAAAAATTATGGCCTCATTCTGTTTTGTTTTTTTTCAATACTGAGTCAAAATGTACAGGATTTAGGCAAGCCAATTCATCTGCTCAAAGTAGAAGGACTTCTGCTCTCATATGAAACAAATAATTGGTTCTTATTGCATGATTTGAATAACAAAACAGTGTGAAAAGCAGTTTATTTGGAAACAGTATGGCTGGCTTTGCCTTGCTGTCATTTTGTGACATATCCTCTGTGCTGTATTCTAGAAGCCTAACAACCTTTTTTTGTCTCATGTTGCTCCCTGAATATTCAAATACATCCAAAAGGAATGTTCCAATAAGAATTTGTAAGTGTTTTTCTGCGTACAAGCAAATTGGCTTCATTTCACAGATAAGGAAACACAGCAGGTAAGACTTGTCAGGGTTCACTATAGAAATTAGTAAATGAGTCCAGATTGAAACTGTAACACTGTTGGATTATAATTTGGTTAGTCAGAGGACAATTAGTAAGATACGCAAATATAGCAAGGTATCTGTTTACTTTTGGTGCATTAATAAGACATATTTTGATAGTGAGTAATCCAGGTAAAAAGTAACATTCAGAGGGAAAAAAACAATGATTTTGGTGATTTGGGTATTACTGTTACAGAGATGTAATTTCCCAATGCATTTAGACCTAAAATTACTTGTAATTTCAACACCTATTACTGATACATCTGACATAAATGAAGATTTTACTGCATTCTCTGCTATGTTTTAATGTATATGTGACTTCACGGGTTGTTAAACTTTTACACCTATTCCAGAATTCAATTTCTTGAAAAATACATGATAATGCACAATTATAATGATGTTCCAAGTTTGAATCAGCATATTGCAGGCAGTTATGGCAACACATTATCTGTGACTGAAGCTGAATTGAGATTAATATCTATGCTCCTTTTTCTTAGTACTATGTAAAATGCCTAAAACAGGATTTGAGTACTGAAACCAGAGGGGTTTTTAGCTTCCTTGCCAGTGACAGGCCTATACAACTTGAAGAAAAAAAAACAAAACTAAACAACCAAACAACAAAAATAACAACAACAAAAAAAGTCTGCATGCATATTTTTTAAGAAAAAAATGTATTTAATCTTGGGGCCTGTAAGATTAATATGAAGATAAAAAGTTTCACTGAATGTCTTTCATGGTATAAAAACAATAACACCTGTATTTTTATTAGCTCTATTAACAGATTTTTTTCACATAGAGAAATGATGTTTAAAAGGAAATCTTTTATATTGAACTTATGGTTTATTTTATGGTTATTTTTTAACTATCAGAACTATTTTGATATCAGAATAATCCAATATTATGGTAATGAAGATATTTCTTACTGGGTAGTGATTTATTTTCATGGCCTTAGGTAATGCTGTGTGTTTCTGTGGCACAGAGGCATATCTTAAACATATACTGAATCTGCTCTTAGCATAAAGTAATTTTTCAAAGAGTTCCTATTGCCTTCTCTGAACTGACTGGAAAGTGCATTTTGGATCTCTGGCTCAGTAATTGATGGACACTATTAGGTCTTCCCTTCAGGAGGCTGCATCAAAACTTCCCCCTCAAGCAGCATTCTGACACCTGTGCTTTTATGTTTGACAATCTTGCTAAACAACAAATAATAAGTTTCATGCTATTTTTTAAGATCTGTTGTCTGTCTCATACATTTTTGAAATGCTGCAGTCTTTTGGAGATGGAATGACTGTGAGCTAGAGTTCCTTCTAACTTTTTTAGACTGTTTCCTAATGTCATGAATCCAGGTACCTGACACTTTTTGTTTATTAGTGAAATACAATCACCATCTGCCACCTAAGATACATTCAAATTATGAAATATTTGGTTAAAGCTGGGCATTGGATGAAGGCTAATTAGCAGATGAATGTCATCCACTGTTTGGAGGCATCTGAAGGACTGGAAGTTTCCTGAATGAGAAAGTTCATGCATAATTTGCTACTCAGGTAAGAAGCTTGGAATTGATACTAGCTACCTTATTAGTGTTTGAGGTTCAGGGAATGACATTATGAAATACACTTCTTTTCAAGCATTGTATTTTTGCCACTGTCTAGTCTAGACCATTTTCCCTGTGATTTTCAGGTTGGGTGACTTTAGTCTAATGACAGTACTATGGCAGATGATGCTCTGTATTTCCTCTGCTGTAATCACAGTATGAAAGTCTACTGAGAATACGTCCCTGAATATGAGTAAAAAAATGCAAACAACAAAAAAGCCTTCCAGCATTTTCTGTCATTCCTTACCATCATTGGCAGTTTCATACCCATCAGTCAGCTACCATAAAAATACCAAGGCTGTTACTTCCAAGTGAAAATTGAACATAGAATCCTAATATATAAATTTTAGAATATTGTAATACATTACAAAGGTTAAAGAATAAAGCATCAGGAACTCTTTATAATGTCAATTAATAAACTGTAGTCTTCCAGTTATGTATCTTATAAATTTATTGTTTTGAAATAAATTACAAAAATTACTGTCTCTCTTGTTAGGTGTCTAAATTGTTTGCACATATCCAAGAATTCTTACTTTTCTTCTGATCATGATAGCACTTGTTTTCTAGTGGTTTAGTAATGAGAATGCAAGAAATGGTAGTTTGAGCTCTGTATGGTACAGTGTGATGAATGTTTCTGTCATGCAGAAGGATTGAAACAGCCCTATCCCCAGCTGAGGTATCAGGTAGGTCCCTCAGTATGAATATACTTAGAAGTGGTTCTGTGACTTTAAAAGCTGTGGTGCTATGTAGCCAGAATGAGCTGGTGGGCTGCTCTTCTACTGGTTTGCTGATAAACTCTGTCAATACATCAAGATCCTCGTGGCCAGACAGCCTTTTTGTCTTTGCCAGTTAGTCACTACCACAGGAGGATGGAAACCTCATGAATCCTGGCAGCTGAAGATGGACCTGAGAGCATAGTTGCTAGTTTACCACCAACTTGCTAGATTTTCAAGCCTAATAGACAGGTTTCCATTGTTTATAAAACTTGTTTACTAGCTAAATTTATGTCTTGCACAATTCTGTAGCCTGGTGCATGTCCTGATCTTCCCATCTAATCTTGCTTTTCTAGAATTTGGCACAGTGCCTGGCAGCATTTGCTGCATAGACCTTTGACTTCGTGGAATCAATTTGTTCCCCCTTTCTTGACCTTACTTGCTATGGCCATGGTAGCAGCTTCCATCTCCATTTCTGATTCCTTTTTTTTTGTCAGTTTGTGCCCTAACAGCATCAAATTTATGCATATGCCGTTTAAAAAGTTATTTATTCTGTAATCTGTCCTTCTGTTTCTTCTGCTAAAATAGGATTGAGGAGACAAAATGTTCTAACAAATTTTAAAGAACACAAACTAGTAATTTCACTTCTGATTCAACAGTTCAGTCATAACCTCTCTCCATTTAAAGAAAAAAAAGTCATATACAGCAGGTAGTTTAGATCAGGTCATCCCTAACAAGTGAGGAACAGTGTTTTCTTTATATCACTATCATTCCTAAAACAGACTTTGTTGGATGGTACTCAGAAGAAGTCCCAAAGTCTGCCTTATGGAAAAATACTTGCTTTTTCTAGAGACTGGTTGTTACTTTTGTGACAGAACTGAGGTACTTTATGTGACAAGGAGATGTGATGACTAATCATGTGCCTTCAGGCTCAAATGAGAAAAGAATACTATGAAGTTAACAAGCATTACCTTTCATGCTAATGAACCAGTTAATATTTCCACTATACAACCTAAGATAGCCCTCAGTGCATGGATCAAGTCCTGCTAAAGAACCACTTGGTATATATATAGTCATCCATACTCCCTCTTGACCCTGAATGTATGGTTTTTCTTGCTGGTTCCTCTGAAAATGAAGCCTGACATGATTCCAAGAGTGTTTTAACCTTAGTGGGAGGGAAGTGAATCAGAAGTGAGCTGTCTTTGCAGTCTGCCCTCAAAGCCAGACTGAAGCTGAAAGTAGGGATTCTCTTTCTATGGTAGTTTCCCTTTAAAGCTGGGAGTAATAGAGCATAGAAATGTTGGAAAGCTGTCAGTAGCTAAGGCTGTCTGCTTTTGTATTACTGGTTCAAAGGGCAAAGAACTAATTCTTCTCTAATAATTCTGATTAGTTAATTAGATTGTTCACATAACCTTTAAACATGATTTCAGGAATTGGAAAACTGCTGTGGTCCTTTCCTAGATCTGGTTTCCTAATTTTTTCTATAGTATCCTGGTTTTCCATCTCTTGTTCCTACCAGGGTCTCTGTCATCTCTGGGAATTATTGCATGGATCCTTTGCATTTCTTCAGTCAATATATGGCCTTATCTTGCTGAAACTAGATTAGGTTGAAAGTAGTTAGTCACTCAACTGACTCAATGAATCATTTACTGTACAAATCTGCCTCTTTAATAATTAAATGGGAATTGTGTTGCAGAAAAACAATCACACTGCTGTATAATCTGTTTCCCAATCCAAATTTTCTCATGTGGGAAAATGAAGATGTACTTATTCTGTGTGACCACTAAAAAGAAAGACCTCATATGGAGTGGTGTGAATCCCAGATCATCAAGCCCTGGCATTTCCAAGAGCAAAGGATGCCTAAGTGTTAAAATTGGCAATTTAGGGTCAAGTGTGATTCTTACACCAAAAGAGTAGTGAATCTGGAGTTGGGGGAGCTGATCTAAGTTGTGTAACTGATAAAGAATGGGATCTCTGAACCTTCTTTGTAAAGACCTCCCAAAACAAGAAGCAGTGAGGAAAGTCTACATTTACTGCATCTTCCAAGCTAACGCTTGTATAAATTGATTTTCGTCAGAACCACCTATAACTGTACCTTGTGCATGCAATTGAGTCAGCTCAACATTGTAGGAAGAATAACTAGAATTCCCATGCATAACAGACAAGGATTCCCATGCATAACAATCTAATTGCTTCTCTTCTTTTGCATCTTGTGGAAATGTAAAGATTCATAGATGCTAATGAACTGCATCTCTCAAATCTCAGAAGAAAGCAGTGCCACAGTTATTATTCTCATATACTATGTCGTAGAGGTCATGATACTCTTTCTTCCAGCAACATTTTTATATTCAGATAAATTTTGTCTTTTACTTATTCAAAATGAAGGTTACTATCTGTTACAGTTGTTGAGAAGAGTACAGAAGTATCAAAACATGATTTCTCTGTGAAATAAGGATGTCCAAGTGGAAACAAAAATGAGTTTGAGGCTTACAGACATTGCCACAAGTAGTTGACAGAAAGGGGGTAATAACCTCATATTTTTGGATGTCCAGAATGGCAATACTTAGTACTAAATTTGTAATTTTCTTATTAGTTATTTGACATTTAGCATTAATTTATAAATGAACATATTGGGGCAGGAATAGCATACTTGAGAATTTTACTTCTTAGTCTTAAGATCCAAACCAAGCAAAAATATGACACATATATAATTATTGAAAGCCAGAAAGGGTAATATGAGTAAGAATTTGATGCTATAAGGTAAGCAAACTGATGGTAGCCTGTAAAATACATGTAATGGAGGAGTAAAGTGTTTAAAATGGGAAGACTAAGAAGTACAACTTCATAAGTACAGCAATTTATACTGATTTACTAGTGTGCTGCATGATAATGGCTCCAATTCAGAACATGCAGACTCACAATCTTGAGTCAAATTTGAACTTTTTTAAATTATGAAAACAAAATTAAGTATCTGTTACCAATGCACTGACCTCATCTGCAGCAATTAGAATTCTACAGAAAAGGAACAAAGTAATTAAGAGAGAGAATTCTGGCTTTTAACCTAGTCTGGTGGGTCAAATCAGGTGGATGGAAAAGCTTATAACAGAAGTTAAGAGACCAAAGCCTGCCCTATAGATTTAATAATAAATAAAAATATAATAAGTGACACTACTTTATACTCTACTTCAGTCATTAATTCATCAAGCACATATGGGAGGCTTTAGAAAAAAATAAGCAAACAGGTTCTGCTTCAGCATGAAGATAACACACAGCTTTATATCTGCATCTCCAAATCCAGATGAAAGAAGATTACATTGTTCTCTTTTGGCAGGAGCTGTGACACAAATAAATGCAATTTGGCTGAAAATCAAGATGACATTGTGTGAGCTAACTGCTGAGACAAGTGGACAGTAAGGTAGATATATTTCTGCATCTTTCATCCAGGATGTATATCTGCCCTTAGTGACTTAGGTCATTGGCTGTAAGGTCGACTGTAGCAGCTTCTTGAGCATTAAGCTGCAAAAGCACCTTTCTCTGGTGCTCAGAGACTATTTCTTTTTGATGTAAAGCTTCTACTGATGATATGATGAACTTGGCATGGATTATCTTCTAAAATCCCTCCAGAAACTAAAGCTTGTTAGTTTGGTGGCCAGATTCTTCATACAGCTGCCTATTTCCTATAGGCATATAAAGCTGCTTTTTTT
>WBNO01015991.1:52226-138384 GCA_013400575.1 Peucedramus taeniatus
ACACAGACACACAGAGACACAGACACACAGACAGACACAGACACACACACAGACACAGACACACAGACACACACACACACACAGACACACAGAGACACAGACACACAGACAGAGACACAGACACACAGAGACACACAGAGACACAGACACACACACAGACACAAACAGACAGACACACACAGACACAGACACACACAGACATAGACACACAGACACACAAACACACACACAGACACACAGTTTGCACCATGGCTGGCAGGAGCATCCCTCTCTGTGTGCATGTGCTTTCCCTGAGCTTTCCCTGAGCTTTCCCTGTGCTTTCCCTCTGCTTTCTTTTCCTCTTTTTGGAATTGAAAAGTTCACTGTGGGATTGCAGTCCCCGCCTGAGCCGTTAAAAGAAAGGAGAGGACAAAGACCAAGAAATGCCTTTTATGTGTGTGGCTTTAGTGGTATCTGAGCAAGTGGACTCTGGGATCTGCTGTTCTGTTGCCTTTAGACAGAGATGACTGAATCCTGTTTATCTTAAAAAAAGTAGGAGAAAAGTCCTAAAGAATAGTCCATTGAAGCAACATAGCAGAAGTATATCAGGAATATGCAACCATAGTTTCATGTTTTGCTTCACTGTGTGCTGGTAGCAGTATGATAGGTGTTTCCTCAGATCACCATAGGTCTTGAGTTTTGACAGTGTAGCTGGTTTTAACCAGAGGATACCCAGATGTCCTTAATCATTCTGACTGTTGACAAATATTCCTATGCTCAGTAAGTGAATTGTTTACTGCATATCTTCTGATTCACTCTTTCTATTCTGTGTATTATTTTCCATGTTGATTTATGGACATTTGAGGTTATTGTGTTTTCTGATGTGACATTCTAAAAAGTATCACCTGTTGTAATGCTGTCAGTAAAGAAAGATAAATCTAGACTGTTTGAGGTATTGTGTAGTGGCAGCATCCACCTGCTGGTAACTGAAACAAGTATACATTAGAATTCAATGTTATTTTTAAAAAGGTACTGTAATTGATATACACACTCACTTAGGTGCTGCTCTGATTTCTACACAGCCATTCTACCAAATCCAAAATGTCTAAGGAAAAAAAACAAAAAAACAACAAAGTAGATATGCAAGTTGTGAGGATGTGCAGTATGATTAAAATACAGAGAATTTCATGCTATTGTTTCATTAATTAGGTCCACTTTATATACTGCATTGTTCATTGATCTTTGTGGTGGTGATGAAGTGGGGTTTCCCGGTTTCTTTTTTTTTTTTTTTTTTCCTCTTTTTGGAATATGCCACATTGGGCATTATCTTCCCAGCCTACCTTCCAGGACTGGGTAAATGAGAGGAGTACCTCTGTGTCTAGGATCTATCTACTCACTGAATTGTTTGTTTCAAAGTTGTTGCTTCCAGCCTTCTCTGCCCGGTAGGGTTGAAAGAGGAGGTCAAAGAGCAGGATGAGTTTGGTAGACAGGTGATGGTGTTGCCCTTTATGCCTTCTTTCACATGATGATAATGAGGAACCTCTTTGCAGGAGATTGACACCTCCAACTCTCTCAAGCAAGGCTCCTGCTTCTGCCTAATTGTCACTTGGAAGCACATGTGAATCCCTCAGCTACATGGGCACTTTCTGACCTTTTTTGCATAATCTTTTTCCTCAGAGGGATGTTATTTTTAGGTTACATGCGTCTTTCTTGGTTGGTTGATTGTCAGTCAAAGGAGATGAGAGTAGGTGATGCATCTAGTGGAACTAGTGGTCTCTAATGCATGTTTTATAAAACAGAATTCTGATAGACTGGAGGAAAAATAGCATGTGGAGGTTAAAGTGAGGAGGAAGCAGACATGTCTGAGGGTTTAGTGACACAGTTCTTTACATGGCACACCTGCTTCCAAGTTCCTCCCAGTACCTTAAATCTTTACTAAAAATATGAACTAGCAGGACTTAAAATTAGACAGACTTACCCATCTTGTTTATTGCTTAACTTGCAGGGTCGAACAATATTTAGATATTATTTTGACTCATAAAAATGCTTTTGTCAGCTACACCTTTTGTTTGCATTCAGCTAGTTTTCTCATACTAAACCAGAAAAAAGGAATTCTGTGTTTCAATATAGACTTATAAAGATCTCTTCCTGTATCTAAAGTCTTTGAGCCTCCCCGGATCTGAGAATCATTATTTTTTCTTGTTCTTGAAAATATGGGGGGTGTTCAGCTAAAATCCCATGTTGTACTAAAAAACCACACCTCTACCCTTAATTTAGCTTGTTTTACTTTGCCAGAGTTCAAAAATGACTGCCTATACTTAGAAATGCAAAAGTAAGAATATTTTGACCTGTTTAGATAGTAAAACTATCTAAAAGGTGTCAGTAAAAATTTCTAATGTCTTATTAAGCAGTGTTTTATCAGCAGTCACTTTAATCAACAGCACTTAAAGTACTGCTAGGCTGACAATCTGTTAGGAGTTTTTCAACTGAACAATTTAGAAGAAAATAGGTTTTTTTGGGGTGTGTTTTTCTTTTCCTTTAAAGAACCCAAAGCTTTAATAATGTGTTTTCATGTAAGCCTTTTCACAAAGAATACGTACAGAAATGCTGTCAGTTAAGTGACTAATTTCTCCATGAAAATGAACAATAAAACGTTGATGGCATTATCAAACCATTTTTTGTTAGGTAGCAACTCACAATGCTGACTGTGGAGATGGTTATACTTTCCATCCTGCAGGTGTAGTGTTAGAATAAATGAGTATGCAGCAGTGAACACACAGTTCATTCGGTAGTTTCTTGTTGCAGTAACACAGAATGTTTTGTGTTCCAAGAAGGGTGTGTATTGATTAATTGCACCTTGCACTTAAACAATTAATATAGATCTTCTGGATCCATCAGTCCCTGTTTCATTATGATTGAAGGCCTGATCTTGCAGCAGTTGCAGTTGCAGTTCAGTGCAGTGTTTGTAACTGAGGATCATCCTGTTATACTTGAGAAGGGATACACTTACTCATAAGTGTTTGAACAGTTGACTTCAGTCCTTCAGATTCTGAAACTTCTTATGGAGAAGGGAAGAAACAAAGCTTTTGTCTTTTCCTGCAAAGTCCATAATTTCATAAGCCAAAACTGAGGCTGTAGAGGATACCCAATTATATTGACAATACACTATGTAATGCTAATACAATGTTATCATGCTAATATAATGCTAATATAAAGAACACAAGAATGTGGGAAGCAAATAGAGTTGTCAAAATATACCTGATACCAGATACCTGTTTACCTATTCAAAAAAATGGAGAGTATTTCCAATCCAAATCACCAAATCTGCAACTTTTAAGAGTCAGTTAATTATGTGCTTTCTGGTAAACAAAACTTTCTCAAGGAATGCTGGTATTTTTGTGTAATATCTTCATTTGAGAAACTTTCATTATACTGAAAAAATCCTACTGCTGACAGAGTTAGTTGTGACTTTTCTGGCTGAGGACAAAAGAAATAGACATATTCTCAGTCAAGTTTACATGTTTGTATTTGTCTCTGAATGCTAGACAGACAGTGACTAACCAGGCTGTCTGCATACAACTGTGTGTAATCCATACAGCCTGCTCAAGGCAAAAGCCTGATACAAAATCCAGCTCAAAAATTCTATTACATTGGATTTTATTTTTAATTTTGAGATAAAAGCAATAAAAACCCGTGGAATCACAGAAAAAATGTTTTGGAAGAGAAGTTGAGAAGTCGTCCTGTCTCTCCTGATTCCCTAAGGCAGGATCAAATATTCATATTCTGGTTCAGATGGCTTTTGCTCAATGTACTTAAAATTCAAGATTACTGGGTGCTTTATGACATTGCTGGTTAATCTGTTCCAGAATTTATCTTTCCTGATACAAACTGTTTCCTAGTCCTAAAGTGTATCTTCTTGCATTTAAAGCCTGGTACCCAAAACGGATGAAATACATAGCCAAGATTTTATAGTACTGAATAGGACAAAAACTTTCTTTGGTATGTCTTAGATTTTTGTCTTGTTTATAGTTTTAAGTCTGAACTGCTGTCCCTTCCACTTGTCCTCAGCCTGTGATTTAACATGTTCAGCAGTGGCAGACTTCCCAGACAACTTCCCAGTTGTCACCTAAATAGTTTTACACCATTCTGTTTCAACAAGATAAATAATTTCTCTGGAAGTTTACTTGATAGGTTCTAAATTATCCTTTACAAATGATAACTGTTTTTGAGTGTTGCTTTTTATCTTCTAATTTTCAAACTTGTTGGAAGCTTACTGACTACAGTGCTTGAAATTGGAAAATTAAAAGTAGTGTAAAGATTTCAACTTATCTGCCTATCACAAATGAGGGATTTCAGCTTGTCCCTGTTGATGCTAGTTTTTCTCATCCTACAAGAGCTAGGTTACTGCTAGGTTACTGCTTCCATGGAGATCAGCTGCTCCCAGTTTGTGTTGGGAGTAAGTTATGCCCTTGCAGTGCACAACTCTTTATATGAATTAGTTCTCAAGAATTTGGGATGAGGTAGGAATCATTGTCTTGCAAGAAATAACAACCATCANCAGGTTACTGCTTCCATGGAGATCAGTTGGGATGAGGTAGGAATCACTGTCTTGCAAGAAATAACAACCATCAACTTTCCCTCATTTCTATGGGAAGCTTGATGGAAGGCTGTGTGGATTCTCAAGGGCCTCCAGAGCTCTTTTATGATCTGAACAGATATTCCAAATAAATAAAGAAGCACAGCTTTAACTTGCACTGCTTTCCAGCTATTTATTGCATTTGGATCTTCAGAAAGAAAACTTTGTCAGTGACCCTTTTATGAACTCTATCTTTTCTAAGAATATTTTATCTCTTGAACATTTGATATGTAGCATGAACTTAGTTCTCTCTTCCATAAATAAAAACTGAAGACAGTTACTTTAAACAATTTTTTAACATGAAAAGTCAATGTCACAGGCAATAGCGAAGCTTTTGAAGTTTCAAGCACTTCTTATTCAGATTATTTTTATCAGTGCTGTACCATCTCACACTTGATAAGATGTGCCTCCGCTTTTATGAGTGTCTTTACTAAATGCTATTATAATAAAACAGGGTGTGCTCATTCTTCTCTCATTTTTCAAGGCTGATGTATCTAGGAGGCTTTAATCAAGAAGATGTCATATATTCTAACTTTTATACCAGCTTAAGCTTTTCTAGTTATGATTTTTGGTGTGCATACTCCAAAAGTATTTAACTTTTGTCCACTGCCTGATTAAAACCACTATTAGAATGGCACTTGCATACAAATGAGCATAGAGAATTTATTATCTTTCTTTCTCAAATTCATTTTTATAGTCTGATAGTTTAGGGTTATGCTTCTTTGAGCTTGTAGCTCCGGGAAAGTTCTTTGATAGCTGGTCTGTGGATGTTAATAAATTAAACTGTGTGTTTGACTTCAGTTGTGAGATGTGATAAAGCTGTTTTAACGAGCCCAGGCAGAGGCTTTTATCAGGCAGTCCTCTGGAGGCAGGGAGATGGTGCTCTGGCTTTATACCAGTCAGCATTCCTTGCTTTGGCTTTGCTGGGAAAATGTTGCACTTGATTTTTATACGAATATATAACTTCACCTTCTTTTATGTGTACTTTGGGAACTTCACGATGTTTTGGTTGACGGTTACTTTGTTAACATCCATAACAACTGATCTATTTTATACATTGTGTGTCTTTGTCTTCACATCATTTATTCTCCCTCTGAATTTTATGTTAAGTGTTCTACAGGTATATCATTCTAGTACTGCCCTTTTCCTTCAGAACAATTTTGTTAGACAGTTGACCTTAGTTGGAAATAAAGTGTGCAGTGAGTTCTATTGGTTGTGTCTGATTCTGTATAACTTTTTATTAGTCTACTCATAAGTCTTTTATGAACCTATTAAGCCAGTAATAACGTATCTTCGATAGTACTGTGATGGAGAGAACTACATTTTTCTTGGATGATAGGATCACAGTGCTTTTTGATCAGAGTTGTCACCATCTTAAATTACTGGACACTTTCTGAAGTATTGAAGAATAATTTGTAAGCAATAGAGAAACGAAATTGAGAAGTCTTGTGGGAAAAATTGTTACTGTGTCAGTCTAGGCATTTGGGCTATGCCTACATATGGGAAGCAGTAGCTGAGAATAACAGGGAGAAACTGGATGATTGAGTAATAATAAGAATTTTTACAGAGTTCTGTGAGTGACCAAGACACAAACTCAGACCGTGAGGGAATCTGAATCATTTATTCAAAGGAAACAAGCTGGTTTTATACACTTTTTCAAGGCATAGTATTCCCTAATATGGTAATTCTGACTGCGTGACCATGTTGCCACATCAGCAACACGCATTCTAAATGTTCTTCCATGGGGTGATCATGCACTGTTCACCTGTCTGTCAGCTTCCAGCAGGCTCCTCTCCATAGGCTCTGCCACGTGGTACCTCCTCTACCCAAGGTCAGGTGGAGACAAGCCCCTGTGTGCCCCTCTGTGCCACCGTGTGCCCCTCTGTGCTGCCATGTGCTCCTCTGTGCGACCGTGTGCCTCTGCAGTCGCATCCCACAGCTCAACTCCATCCCATCTCTTCCTACAGAGTTCCACTTCAGACTAATTCTAGTCTAGTTCAATTGACTAAATGCCTGCTAATACTTGTAGTGCATTAAGGGAGCTTCTAGAACACGTCTTCCCACTTAGTTTCACCTAAAATAATCTGTGTATTCCAAGTGCGTTCCATGATGTGAACCATTAGGTGACTTGTGAAAGCATGTTCTTGATCTGAGTGGAAGTAGGTCCACATGTCAGGGAATGGGAAAGCTCCCAGCTTTCCCATTCCCTGGGGCCCAGAAGTTGTGTGTGCTTGTTTGAACAATTTTATCTCTTTGGCAAATTCAAATACGATCCTTTCTATCTCAGGGAATACTTAGGGAATCATGCTAATATTTTAGGGATTTTTTTCAAGATTAGGCCTACTTATTTTAGAATTTACTATATTAATACCTCCAAAACTGTGTCTTTTTAGGATCAAATTTTCTGAGAGAGATTTTCTTAACATCTAATCACCATCATCAAGCATCATCACCATTATGCAGAAGCTGCTTCTCATTTTCTGATAGAGAATGATTTCTGATAGCGTTTCTGCTATCACTTGCCTGATTGACACTTTGCAATTAATTCTTATTGTGTGTATTCAGGCTGCTCGTTTAGTTGTGACTGGAACAGCACATGTGCAGAACATATTACAGAACTGCCATCAGCAAGATGCCTTCTTCTATCGGAAAACGTATAACTGTGTCGAAAATAAACATGATAGAATTTAAAAGCAGAATACATGTGTGCTAGAGTTTCAGTGCTGGACTTGGTAAATACATCTTATATTGGCTGTTTGCAGACAGTTCTGCAAGTGGATGTAACACACCCTGGTAACTTGCTGTAATTTCTATGTTTCCGGATGCTGTTGCTTGTCCAGAGAGAATATAAAAGTTCAGTAAAAACTGAGAAAGAAAATTAGGTCAATAGTACTGCAAAGAGTATAAACCTGCATGAGGGTTGGCTACTTTTATAATTTACATTGGTTTGTTGTGGCACTAGAGTTGGAACTTTTAGAATAGTGGGCCAAAGTACAATTGTTTAATATTTCAAGTACTTTTAGAGTTTGAACATATGCATTGGGTAGGGTTTTCCTTCAACACCCTGGCTTTGAAATCTAATATTAGATTAGATTGTTTGCTATAGAAATAGCCACAAAGCAAAATTAACTTAATTTTGTATTTGTCGAATTTTCATGCTGAATAACTACACCTCACAATTTCTTTCTATGTTAAGGAATCAAATTTATATTCAGAGTGATTATACTTCTTTTAGACATTACTAAATTGCTTCTAAATCAAATTATTTCAAAGATGATGCAACTACCAGATTTATTCTTAGCTCGTGTGAGTACCTTCTCAGCCTACTGCAAAAAGTCTTTTGAAATCTCAAATACATGCAGACTTATCTCCTATATTCACTTAACTTATGAAAAAATCACACAAATTTATTTTTCCCAGAATTTTGTAATGGAAAGGCTTTCCATAATGGAAGCTAAAAATAGAAATTATTAATGGTAATTTCTTGAAGTTTGAAAGTGACTGAAAGTTTCTATTCAGCACTGGTGAGACGACACCAGGAGGGCGTCCTGTGTCCATTTCTGGGCTCCCCAGTACAAAGGACACATGGGCATAGTGGAGAGAATCCACCAAAATCCATAAAGGTCTATGATGAATGGGCTGCACCATCTGTCCTATGAAGAAGGGCCTGTGACTTTTTGGCCTGGAGAAAAGAAGGCTCAAGGAAAATGCCATCAATGTAAATCAGTACCTGAAGGGAGGGAGCAAAGAGGGTGAAGCTCTTTTCAGCAGTGCCCAGTGACAAGAGCAGAGCCAAGGGACACAGGGGGTTTGTTCTGAGCATGAGGAATGGATGAGTGACCAAGCACTGGGAACAAATTACCCATGGAGGTTGTGCAGTCTACCTCTTTGGAGATGTTCCAAAGCCATCTTCAGATGGCCCTGGGCAAACCTGCTTTAGGTAGACCTGCTTGAATAGGGAAGGTGAGACCAGATCACCTCTGAAGGTACCTCCCACCTCAACTATTATATGATACTAGGACAACACTTTTTTTTTTTTTAAAGACTACATTAATTGTAATGTATTCTTGGGATGCTTGTGGGATTTTCTTTGTATTTTTCATCTTTGCTCACATTTCTATCCACAGTTTTGTATTTCAGGGATAGTTCTCACTGAAGAGAAAACTGCTTGAATATTTTTCAGCATAATGCAGGGACGACTGTAGTTGCATATGAAATTGAAAGGGGGGCTCTGCAGTGTAAGATGCACTTAACCAGTAGTTCATGGGTTGGAAATAATGTTCAGACTTAAGTAATTCAGTTCTCAGAGCATTGCATAGACACACCAAATCCCCCAGTTTTCTTTAACATGTACTCCAACATGTAAGCATTTAAGTATTACAAATTATTGCCATGATCTATCTGAAACTAATTTTTGAGAATGGACTGTTGTGTCAATATGATTTTCTTTTCTGTTAAGACTCCTGCTAGTTTTGTGTACTTTAAAACAGGATCTGTTCCTTCTGCCATTTCTCTACAGCATTTCTCTAGATCTGTCTGTTCAACCTAGTTGGTGATCTGTTTTTGTGAATTTTATTAATGCTCGGAGAGCATTAGTAGCTGGAAATTTGAGTCATTAGTGTGAAAATGTTGGATCTCTATACATATGCACATAGAACATGAAAAGAATAAAAAATAATTGAATTTTCTGTTTCACTATGTTGGCGTGTATGGTGCATGATAGTGTTTTACATCTATAGTATTTTTAAAAAAACTCAGCAGAAGATTAAAAATACTGGCGTGGGGTAAAGTACAGATACAGGGTTTTGCAGAATGTTTCCAAACCTGAGTCTCAGATGTGTACTAAGGTGTCATTTTTTTTCAGGGAAAACGTAAACTAGGTTAGGGGTTCTGGAGTTCTTTCATATTTTTCACTTTAAGTGATTTTGAAGGTTTTTTATGTGTTATAGCCCACAGCAGCAGCATCTAGAAATTACATAATGACCCACTTAAGAAATGCAGTCAGATGCTGTAAGGCTGTGCTTTAACTCACATAGACAAGATGTCTCCAGTCAGGTCAAAGAATTTTGCAGTTACTTGTTGAGCACAGGGAGTTGTTCAGCAGAACTCAGGTCAATATTAGCCTATTTTATAAAGAAAAATGATTGGTGATTGTATCATAATATAAACCAGAACATTTTACTCTTCATCATTATTTGAAAATACAGGACATTTTCACCTAACCTGAGGTTTTGTCCTCAATGCCAAGTGGGATACTGAAATCACAATTATGGATTTGTTTCTCTTTCTTTTTTTTTTTAATGCTGATGGAAAAGCGAATCTTTAGTTCTTAAACTTTTTTAGTAAAACTATGGTGTTAATGAAAAACACTATAAAATGTTCAAGGCAAAACCATGAGCTGAAATGTTTGTGCTTTCCAGAGCTCTTGTTAAAATAGAATGGTCTTAGGTAGTGCTTGTTCCTTCTTAGAGCACAGTATCAATTTACCCTGCTTTACTAGCATTTGTTACAATTTGCTAAAATTAAGCAGAAAAGCCCCAACACAGACAAAACCCAAATTTTTAAAAACTTTAGAAATAATTTTACTTTAAAATTTTGATTATCAGACTATATTTTGTGTTGAAGGTACACATAGGAAATTTACTCTTTAGATTTTACAAACTCATGGGTGTTTTAAAGGAGTTTGATACTCTGAGATAGTTCTGATGGGAATATTAGCTCTCTAACAGTTCTGAGGCAAGACAGACTTTAATGAATATCTTCATTCTACATGTCTTGTACAAAAGACTCCAGTGGGACATTTGGTCAAGGTATCTTTCTGTACTGAAAATATAATCTATTACACCTTGTCAATATTATACCAGTTATTTTAATAGAGAGAAGACAGTTCAGTCAATAATTTACTTATTCTACTCCCCCATATTTTTCAAAGTGAAAATAAAACCCAAATCCTTAATTTTCAAAAATGAAAATTAGAATTTCCATATAATAAAACATGGCTACAGCTGTACCTCAAATTAACCACCAAAGAAATAAAACAATGTAAAGAACTTTTAGGAAATACTTCAGCTACTATGGTTGAGCTTTTCAGTACATCCCACCTACCTATACTAGATCTGCTAATCTCATACTCCCTTTTGGCTAAAAAAGTTGGATTAAATTGAACACAGTATCCATTTGGCTTTGATTTTCTTTTTTAGATACGGATTATGCTCCAAATGCTTCCAATTTTTCACAGTTTTTTTTTTTTTTTTGAACATAAGAACTACATAAGTACATTATGAATGTTCATACCCTTCCACACTGGAAAAGCAATTGGCATTTACTGACCAAAGCTCCTGCAGGTAACAGACTATCAGAAAACAGCTTCTTCACAAGCTGGCAAGCCCCACCTTCTTGGAATGTGCTGTATTTGCAGCAGAGAGCTCTGTCGTGCTGCTTGGGGAAGTCCCAAGGAATGTACAGCCAAGGATGGAGAAAGTGGTGTTAGTATTTTGCAGGAAGTAATGCAATTTCTTGGGACAGGTGTCATATTCAAACTCACAAAGTCATGAGTGCAGAGCACAGTGGAGGTGGAACTGCAGAGACCCAAGTTGAGTAAAATTATTTGTTTCTGGAAAACTCTACTGACTGCCACAAAGTGGTGGAGTGGACTTTTGGAACTTCCTTGCTATTAACACCCCTTTATTTGATGGTGTAGAGTCATCCATAGGAGAAGTAAGTCATAAAATCCGAATGAACTTATGCTTGAAAATTTAAGATATTAAAGGTATTTTTGATCAGGAGAGAGTCTTGCTCAGCTTCATCAAGCTCCATGACATGATCTTCTCTACTGAAGATGGTAATCCATGCTCTAGATTGCAAGTAAAAGGTATTCAGAAGAGCCTGGTTATGTTAGTTTGCTACCTCTTAACCAAGTTAATGTAGAACCCCTTCAAGACCTTGGCTCCTGCATTCACTAAGCACAGTGACTGTTAATAGTAGCTTGGGGCAGCCTAAGGATATGTGAAACCTTAATTAGAACTAGTGCTAAGTGCTGTATGTAGGCATCACCTTTAGAAAATAAAATCACTTAGGTTCATTATAAAGCTCTGGAATTAGTAAACTGACAGTGATTTTGAGGGGAGAATTAGTGAAGTAATTTATTAATTTATTCTTTTTATTTTGTTTCTTCTGTCTTGCAATCAAGTTTAGCTTTTCAGATTGGGACATAGATGATACTGAAAGTTGATAGCATACTTTTTTTTTTTTTAACATCCTGTTTATTAAAGTTGAAGTTAGTGAGCCCCTAATTACTTTAATGTGGGTGATAGAAGGCATAGATACCATCCTGTGATTAATCTAGGAAAGGATTCTCATAGCTAGTAATAGGGGAAGCACTTACATTTTAAATTGTTTTTACTGAAGAGCCACTTTGTGTGGTTTTATGTGATTATTTTATAAAAGCTCTTCTATCTTTTGAGTGCTATAAACACTTGTTTAAAGCACATTTGATACTAAGCTTCTGAAACAATGGATAATTTTCTTGCTTTTCCTTTCTGTACATTTGAATATGTCTGAAAATACATTGCATCATGCGTAGTATTAGATCTGTATTCAAACAAAAAATCGAAAAATGAATGGGGGAGAAGAAAAAGAGGCAGAGATTGTGTCTTATCTTCCCATTGTTGCCACTGGTTTTTTGATCATAAGTGGTTATCATGACTAGATATCTTTATGAGTTAGTGTTTAAAATGTATGATGCAGCTGTTTATTTACACTGTGCTTGTAACTCCCTTTAGAATGAAAGGAGAAACCACGCAGCAAGAGGATGGGTTTGATGCTGCACAGTCCATGCATAATGGGGTATTAAAACCAGGGTGGCAGTCACCTGGCTGCCTGGTTTATGCTTCTGCTCAATCAGCCTAAGACCTTTCTTTCCATAGGCTGGCAAAGTTTAGTTTTCTCTAAGTAATAAAGACTGCAGTTCAACATGTTTGATGGAATAACCTAGGTGCTTTGCTGCTCTATTCAAATTAAAATTCAACCTTTGACAAAACCAATCAAATATTGATGTTAGGTCCTCGCCTTACAGATTGTCTATTCATAGAGTTCTTATGGATTCCTGTAGGAATTCTACACCCTTGAGGACTTGCAAACATAAACTTACTAAAGCTGTTTGCAATTTAGCAAACTCTAATGAAGTAGGTTAGGTTGACTCATGTTCAATGGCATTAACTTCCCTTGATGATTAATTCAATTTTTGGAGACATTTTTCTTCCTATTCTTAATGTCAGTAGTTTACTAAAACAGCAAAAAGAAAAGGAAAAAAAATCTGTAGGCATTGGAAGGGAGAGTTGTATTGTGAATCCTTTGCTTCTCTCTGTGGAAATCTTCAAGTATAATTGCTGGTTTTTGCTGACATCAAATTTCAAGGGTTCTGCAGAGAATAGCAGTTGTTCTAAAATACAATTGTGCTGTTCAAAGTGCACTACAGGGTCCTAAATTCTCTAGTGAGTTGCCCCTCTATAAAAAGAAGATTGAGACTAAATTCTGAGATTATTAGCTATTTTGTAAGATGAATTTCAAATAAAATAAAGATTGTCCTGACAAGAGCAACAAAAGAGTTTTTATGTTTTTTATGATTGAGAAATGCAGCAGCACTTCATACAAATATACGGGGCTTTGGCAAATGTGGCGTTCAGTGAAATATTCTTTTCCATGTATATTAAATGTTTTCAGACTGGATAATGATAATAGAAGGAAGAAATAAATTAGCTTTCTTTTTTTCTAGTCAAATCACAGCTTTATGGCTCTAGTCTCATCAAGATATTTCTAATTTAATGGGAAAAAACCTTTCATTTAACTTCTTATTTTGCTTCTTATGAAATGCTTGTAACAATTTGAAAATCATCTATTCACAATGCATTGTTTTATTTTATTGGGCCTGTTATTATTTTTATGGTCAGGACAGGTTCAGCCTTCTGCATAAAGGAATTGGGGTTTCTTTAACAACTTTTGGAGATAGAAAATTGCCACTAATATAAACCTCTTATTTCTACATGACTGCCATTCCTTGGCCTGCTTCTTTTAAAGGCTTGGAAGAATATTAAATATGTACATTTCATGAAGGAACAACCATTCTGAAATTTCATAGACTTAAGAGAAGGCCATAATTGATATAATTTTCTGACTAAACTGCAATGCACTGTTTTGGCTTGAATACTAAAATAATCTGATGTTTTTCTTTGCTTGCATGCCTTTTGGACACAACAAAACAAAAATATTCTGCCCAGTTCATACAGATCGCTGACAAACACCGCAGTTTAGGAGAACTATAAATGTGTTAACAGCCCTGACAATGTCAAGTTTTTTTGAAGTGATGCTAATTATACTACTAAGAAGATCACTGTTCACAGCAGAATTCATCAGAGCCTTTTTTTCAGTCAAGCAGATGGTTTAAAATTTACACAAAATTTAGGGTTGAGCCTGTGGGCAGAAATTATAAACTGCATCACATTGGACCAAAAGCTTTGGCAGTTGTGCAGCCCAGTTCCAGGGGTTGTGAGCCCCTCAAGGACCCTGGTGACTTGCACAGCAATTGTCCCTCCTGGACTCCTGCTGCTGCATGTGGGCTCCTGCTTCTTGCTCTCCTCTCCCGCTACCAAGCCTCGTGCCAAGCTGAGGAGGGGACTGTTCCAAAGCATTTGTTCCTCAGATGCCCAAAGATGTGTTACAGTGCTCAATTTCATACCACTGAGAGCACTGAAAACTAATGGAACTAATGAAACTAATTCTGTGATTTTTAGAAGAAATGATTGCATTGTAATCATTAGTGCCTACGTGTTCTGGCTTTCACTGGATGGATGCTTCAAGGAACCAAAAATGCTGAATTGAGAAGAAGTTTCTTCTACAGTTTTCTAGCCATGTGATAACTGGGTAGTACTGGATGTCTTACAAAAAGACTGAAATGACCCCTATGTTGCATTATTAAGTAGTTTCTTTGTATTATGTGACTTTGCAGTGGTCTGGGCACTTCCTGGACATGCCCACTGTTTAGAAAAGTCTGATAAACCTGACGGTGTCTTTTAGTATTGACTTTTGGAGAACACCAGTGATTACTAATTTACCTTCCTTTCAGTAGATGAAAATGCCTTCTCAAACACCTTGGAAATCTATAAGTGGAGGTGTTAGTGGATTTGGGGCCCTTGGAAATTTATTTAATACTTTTGCGTATTTTTATCCTGCTTATTATTTTAAATATCGAGTGCATTTATGAACGAAGCTCAGGATTGGTTAAAAATGGTAGTACATAATTTTCATGTATAAAAAAAATCTGCTTTTGCATATTTTGTGACTGTTAAATTTAGCAGAACTGCTGACATCAAGAGATGCAATTCTTGTGCATGTATGCCTTCTTTTTTCTCCAATGAATTTTTAGAGCAGCCAAAGATTTTGGTTATTTTCTATCAAAATATTAAAGTCCTCAAAGACTTTCTAATAATCCAGGGGGTTAACAAGCCAATAAATGGATATAAAGTTACTGCACAAGTGTTGGTCTATTTTATTTTTTATCTATTTTTTATTGATCTAAAATTACATTTGAAGCCCAAAATGTAGTATTTTTAAATGTAGCAAATACTTGTATTCAGAACCGTATCCTGTTTTTTCTAAATTGTTTAAATAGTAAGAGGTAGGCATAGAAAAAATGCAAATGTTGGATATTTTTTCAACATTATTTGATTTCTTTTCCCAATATAATTAGAAAAATATTGTTGAATACATTGATATTTGAATCAATACCTAGGATAAAGAAATGGGATATTTCCTATTTCCTGTGCAAGTAAAATTAAAAATCTCTGGGTTTTACTACAGAAACGGTTGTTTCATTTTGCGATGTGTGTAGAATAAAATATCCCTGTTCTTTTACATGCAAATATGGGAAAAGAAAGGAAAAAATATGGTCTAGATGAAGAAGAACAAAAGCTACTTATTTTCTTAGAAAAGATGGGAGACATGTCTAGTCTTATGCCATGCAAACAAAAGATAGAATTATTCTAAACAGCAAGGAAAGACATTTAGTTTCCAGAACTCCCTTAGAAGCAAAGATCTGATTCTTAAAACTATTTGAAGACTGTGGGAGAACTGCCACAGGTGCTTTCTGAGGAGCCAGAAAAGCCAAGCCAGATCACAAATGAAGAGACTCCTGTGCTTCCTTTGTTGCTTGATTCTTAGATTTCCTGTTACCATCTGGGCATATCAATATCCTGGATTGTTTTAAAGCAGTAGATTACTATATTTCTGCTGTCTTCTTATTTTGAGGCTTACTGCAGTGGTAATTTGAGTGCAAATTAAGCAAGAGAATTCAGTAGCCATCCAGTGCACAGTATATGAATAGCTTTTAATAATGTGCACTGCTGGAGATTATAGAAATGATTTTTCTTTGAACTTTAATTTCTTCTTTTTATAAATATTCTAAAGTTCTGCTGCATTAAACCTACCTCTCTCCCTTTATCAGTTAGTTAAAAGGAAAGATTTTTTTGTGCCAACATCAGGCAGCTCGCACAAAGTTAACTGAATGCTAATTATGGTTCAAAAATTTTCTGTGCTCAGAGCTGATTATACCCAAAGCCAAAAAGTGTCCCCCTGCTTGGTTCCTATCTTTTCAGGTTTTCTAGGTACCATAAAACTGCAGTTCCTCAAGCGTTCAAGTATATAAAGTCAATCCACTTTCAAATTAGGCCATTTTTAAAAGATGTGTTGAGGAATAATGGAAATGTTCAGTCTCCCTTTCACTTTGCCTCAGGTCACATTTAGAAAAGTGTTTCTTCTAGACTGTCATCTGTGGGGATTAAGCATTTGCTGAGTCTTGGAATCGAGGTTTTTTTCTATGTAGAGATATTTTATTTTCTCAAAGTCATTATAACCTCTGAATAGTGAAGGTGTGGGGGTATTTGCCGTGAAGCCTCGGAGCAGAGGAGCAGCTGTAAAATGCCAAGGGTGGAGAGAATTCATTTGGGTCTGTTTCTGGGATGAGCTTACACTTTTCAGAAGAGGATTAAATGTTCTTTACATACTATTGTAAAATTTACCTCCCCTCCAAAACCAAACCAAAAAAGAGCTCAAAACCAGCACTTGGTGATGGAGTTCAATAAACACTAAGAATTAGAAGTCTTAACAAGAGTATAACACTTATATTCAATATCCTCCAAAAGCTGTTGTGATAGAAGTTATGTCTTTCTGTCATAATCATTACTAAACTTGCAGGAAAATAAAATAATAGGAAAAAAATCCTGATCCCTTTTCCCATTAATTGAAGTAATAATTATGTAATATTTTGATGTTAGTCCATAATGTGATTAGTTTAATAAATATATTTTGATTCATTTAATAAAATCTACTTTAAATTTTTTTGAGTGCAATAGAATAACTTTGCATTTAACTGGGTTGAAAAACAGACTCTATCTTACAGATATACTTTCAGAATGCTGGTTTCATCTGCTTTTTATATTGCATCTGAGGGAGATTTCAACTTCAGTACTAGCCAGCATATATTTTAAATGGCTCAGATGTTAAAACTACCTTGTAATATAATAAACTCAATTCCATATAATTATTGCAGTATAATTACTTTAATCTAAAGCTTTGCCATTACGTTTTCTATTTTCAAATTCCAGTAATCAACTACATCTGCTACTGCAACTGATGAACTGTAATGCTTGTCTGCAGATGTTTAATTTTTAGTTATAACTCCCTTAATCTTGATTGCACTGGGATGAAACTTTAAAGGCCTTCATGTAGGGGAGAAATGTTCAACCCTTGTCAGGAAGCATGGAGAGGGACTTTTTCTTATTATTAAAAAGAAAATTTTGCAATGCGATTAAGATAAAATGTTGAGACTTGTCTAGAAAAAATGTCCCTTTAGTTATGAATATTTGAGTTTCCCAGTGAAAATAGGTCAAGGTTAGGTTGCACTACACATTTTTGCTGTGCAGAAAAGGTTGGATTCTGAAGGGTCTCGTTGATGACAGTGTGTATGAGACCCAGCTCTTCAGCAGAGAACTTTCTAGTGCTCTGCTTATGTCTCCAACTGGAAGCCCCACAACTTTGAGGAAAGAACCACATGTTCTTACTGTTAGTAGGCTGGAAGGATCAATTACTCCCAAGCTGCTCTTATAGACTCCCCTCCAACCATGTAGGCAGCGTAGATCTGAACCTGGTTTGTTTCTACCTTTGAGTACTCAGGTATACCAGGAATAAGCCATCTTTGCAAGCAAGGAAAAAGTGTGAGAGCATGGGAGTTATTTAGGAGACAGGAATATATTTGTTGGTTTCCTCCCACACCAGTGACAGTTCCTTGACTTTTCCCTGGAAGGCTGCATGGTTCTTAATGTATTCACTGTTAGAAGAAAAAAGCCCAAACAAACCAGTGAATAACATTTGGATGGCAATTATTTTCCTAGTTTTGAGCTGCTTAGGCAGGAGGTACTTTTATTCATGAGTAATTATTCTCTGTAAATTGTCCAAAAGTTTTGAGAAATATTTCTTGCAGCCAATTATTATACCAACCTTATATCAAGATTATTCAGTCTTTCACTTAGGTGCCTAGATTCTTGCTTTAAGTAGCCTCAAAATTAATTTTTAGTTTTTTTAAGAGGTGTCAGAGTGGCAAAGCTGTGGCTTTGGGATTGACATCTTTTGCCACAAGGCGTTTTCTGGCAGTGATAAAATTAGAAGGTAGAAGATTATTACTTTTTTCTTATATTTTGGGGGGTTATTATCAGGCTCCTTTCTCTCGAATTTTTAAAATTTATAAATTTGCTCATCATTTGTACTATATGTGCATTCAATATATTCTGTTCAAAGTTTCCTGACTCCTTTTGCAATGGTAATGACTGTTTTTTTCCATATTCCAAGTGGTGTGGATGATTAACTTGCAGTAAGTAGGATCAAATTTTGAGGACTTGCTTATGGAAATCAATAGACATCTAGGAGATTGTGTAACCTCTCTATTTTTCTGCCTTATTTGCCCTGCTTCTTCCATCTCTGCTTTTTTTCAGATGAGGATATAATTTTGCAGAAGTAGGACTTCAGACTGCATTTCCCAAGACTCAGAGAAACAATACTATTCTTAAAACAAAAATATTCTGGGTCACATTTTTGGCACATGTCATAAAGTTAATGTCTTGTGAGTATTTACATAACATTCTATCATCAACTAGTCTAGTGTTTTATCAGGGAGTTTTGTTTTCTCACTCCCCCAGTTCTAGTGATCCTCTCCAGCTGAATATTTGGCACATTGATATTTTAATTTATTATTTTAAATCTCATTCTTTTTCTCTCTGTTAAACAAAGCTCACAAATATGTAATCCATTACATTGTATAGGCTTAGAACTTAATAAAGTACTGATTCTCCAAAAGCTTTGAAATTTGACCATGACTATATGTGATTTTTTGCCTTGCAACAAATGATAGAGAAACCTCTTGAACAAATGCTGTCTGCAGCTATCTTATCTAAGACAGTACTTTTGTTTTATCCATGTTTACTGTTATTTTCAGTGTTGCTACACAAAACTGAATCTCTTGCCCATTTGCAGAACTATACAGATGTACATCTTTTGAACTGATGTCAGAAACATTTCTTATAGTTGAAGTTTATTTTCTCTTCAAGTATTTAGTATTTGATTGATGAAAAATCACATTAGTGGTTAAACTGAAATACTGTTCCATATGCTCTCAAAGGACTTTCTTCCACTCTTGAATCAAATTACTGGAGAGGGTTTAAAGGACATGGAATATGAGGGAAGAAACTGAAATCAATATAGCTTAAAATTTATCATCTGAGTTTTGAAGTTTCCTGAGTATCATTTTAAGACTGTGATCCTATTAAACCTGGGCCGGAGCAGTGCTCCTTCTCTTCCTAGATTATGGCCAAAAAAATGCATAAAGAAGCAGATATTAATGAGAGAAGGCACTGGTCTGGAACTTGAGCTGTCTAGGTCGAATTCCTGTCTTTGCCGCACGCCGCCTCAGGCAAATCATTCACTCTCACTGGGCTTCCATTCCCCATCTGTCAAATGGAGAAAATCAATGCAACCTTATGCCTGGCCTTCATTTTGCCTATTATTGTTGTTGTTCATAGGAAAAAGAAATACTTCTTAATATGTGTTTGTATAGTTCCTAATACACTGGAGCCATTAGGTACTTCCATAATACAGTAAGGGATGAGAGCCTTAGGCGGGAGCATTTGGGATGTACACTCTGTGAAATGGATACGCAATCCGCTTCAGACCAGTTGTGAAATAGTGTAGAACTTTCTCCTTGCCTTTTTGGCAGGTTATACATTTTATTGTTAGGTTACCATATTGTGGTTGCTGTGAAGAATTAGTACTGTCAGTACTTCCCACCCTGAGGTGTTATTGTTTGAGTTCCCCCATCCTGCCTATCCCCTCCACTCACAAACACCCTTACAGTAGGGCATTTTAAGTAGCCAGAGTACATCAACTGTTGATAGGTAATGGCTTTTTAATGGCTTCCATTGCCCTGCAAGAAATATAACTTTCAATTTTATGGCTCTTTTGCATTTCATGATCCCACAGTGCCTATGAATGTTAGGACTTGATAGAGATTGAGTGGAAATAACAAAATACATTCACGCTGCCTAACTCTAAGCACTTAATCAGGTTGAAAATGTAGCCAGAACAGGACAGTAGTTCAGGGCAGAACATGCAGGAATTCTGGATTGCCCTCTGTTCCAGCTTCTCTCTGTAGGACTGTAGATTGAATTGAGGGAATTTACCTGCTCAGTTTAAGGAGGCAAGTTGAGTGTTAAAAGTCAGATGACTTCTCTACTCTTCACTTCTCTCTAACACAGCAATTTCTAAGGTTTTTATCTTATTAATGTAACTTTTTCCAACATAAAAACTTTACTATCAGTATGCAAAACAGCAATTTATAAATACCTGCAGATGACCTGGGGTATGTAATGATGTTTTCAGCTTAACAGTTTTTACATGGAAACACTCTCTGAAAGTCTTCTGACATGGTCTTTTAATACAGAGTTTAAGCAAAATTAGTATCTGGAAAGAGATAATTTGTCATGATGTAAAAACCTGTGTGTACTCAAATTTTAATGTATCACTTAAAATGAAAATGAGAACATGAATTATTTTGACAGGAATTTAGCAAGGTTGGAGATTATTCAGTAGTGCAAGTATTTCTTCTTTTTAGATGAATTTGACCATTTTGAATTAGAAGAAAGTAGTATGTATTAGTGTGGTAAGGTGAAAATTAATGTGCTGTCTCATGAAGATGGACTGAGTTACAATGTTTTCTATCCTTTGCTGGAAGTTCAGACATCATAAAGTCTTGCTTTCTGGAATCACTCTACAGGTTTTAAGTAACAACCTCTCCCCTTGGATGTGTGATGGTTATTTGAAGGGCTACAATATAGTTTTCATGGATTGTCAAAGGAATGTAGGAAAGTCATACACAGTCACCTAAATTAGAATTTGTTTGTGATAATGATCAAGTTTTTATAGTAAATGCCATGGTATTTAACTATCCTAAATAATCAGAACTTCACAGAATACTTAGCAATACTAATGTGGTACAGTATTAGGTCTGTGAGAAGTATCTGGATTCTAGGTCACACTTTCATCCTTCTGCAAGGTGTTAATATTTCAAAATATGTGCTGAACCCTTAGTATTTTTCTGATAAGCAATGAGAGAAGAAGAGTTTGGGGCATTGTGGGACAACTGTTGTTACTTACATAGACTGGTAGTGTTCCCATTTATTATTATTTCTATATGGGGAAATTAAAAAAGAAATTTGATAATGCTATGTGTCCTGAAACTGTAGCTATCATTTTCAGCATTGGTATTGCATTGCAATTTGAATTTTCATTTTAAAAAGAAAGTATGGTATGGAAGATACTAATGCAGCAACGTTTTTTCTCCTTTTCCCTTCCTTCTCTGTCTTCTTCCTGTACTCATTTCAATCTCCATCCCTCATTACAGAATCACAGTCAGGAATTTCTTTAAGTTTCATTTTCCTTTTTATATTGCAATGATTTTTGTGTTACTGTTTAATGCCTACAGATAGACATCACTGCATTGTAGTGCAGACACAAGCAGAATCCCCATGGCCTGTTGGTGTCAGTGTGTGGCATCACTCTGCTGGTGATTCACACATGCCCACTGTCCTGAGCATCGCACCGAGTGCTGCTGTGGTGACCCTGTCAGGAGCATGGGACACACTAACCTGCTTTTTATTATTAACAATGCACACATTTAGCATTTTTCTTCGCTTGCTGTTTTCCTTCCAAGTCAGGCAATATTTCTAAGTTAGTCACTTAATTAGATCTCTGTTTTTCTGATCTCTAGTATGGGACAGTAATGGTGCTTAACCAATTCTGTATAGCTTGCTCAACTCTGCAGTTAAAATTTGCTCAGTCATCATTGCAAAAGATAAATTAGCTTTGTTTTGCTTGAACATTACACAGTATATGACAGAAGTGGCTTTACCAAAATGTGAGAACCACAGTATTTCAGCTGGTGGCCCCAGGTACTCAGTACTGCCAGAAATGAATACCTGGGGTACTCCCTCAGAAATGAATGAAATATAAAGAGAAGTCATAAAGAAAAAGAAATAAGGAAAATTAGCTTATCAGAGGCAAATCTTGAAAGAAAAAAGTCAGATAAGTGGTATGAATATCTATTTCTCATTAATTTGTCTTGATTTTTACAATCTGAAAAGCTAGGTACTGGGGAATACCCTGTATTATAGTTTGCTATACATTAATTTTCAGCGTGGAGTATGCATCTTCATTTCCTGTAAAGTATTTAATTTTTTCTTTTACAGGAACTCAGTATGTGTATATTGTTTGGAAAAGAATATTAATTTCTTCCTAACTCTGTTCCCTGCTTTTGCTCTTCAGTTTCAGTCCCTTTTAGAGTTAACACATCCAATTACAAGATGGGGACAATGACAAAGCTGAAAGCTTTTGAGTTTAGCTGTGAAGTCTGCCTATGCCAGGCACACATCAATTTACATGACAGTGGAAGGTCAAAAATCTCATTATTATTTGCACTGTTTATGGCTTCCTTCCTAACCAGTACCTTCAAGGGCTGAACTGTAGGTCCTAGAAAATCATCAGATCTATGAGATGATTTTTTAATTTGAACCACTTGATATAGCCCAAAGCCATGAAAATAGGGATATACTAAAGAACACTATTGTAATTATTCCATTAGGAATCCCTTCAATTATTCATGTGTTTTAATCACTTGAGCATTTAACATAGTGCTAAATTATAATAATCTGATTACATACAGATATGTGTGGAGCTCTGACAGTCTTCTATGCTGACGGACAACATAGGCAAATGCAGAAAAACGACTTCATCCTAAAGAAACTGATTAATCTTGAACTCACCTGTTAGCATTTAGGTGGTGTTAGAAGTATTGTTATAACCTCTTGAATTTTCCAGAAAGTCTGATAGAATTGCTAGATAGAGCTGTGTTCTATATTCCTGTTTTTGCACTTATATTTGCGGCTTTTTATGATGACGAAAGTTACCTTGCAAACAACCTGTGAAATGAGGGGAGAACAGCATAGTGCTCTTGCCTTTAATCTGCAAAAAAGAGCATTTTTTTTTTAAATCCAGAGATGATCACAGTAATCTTCTAAGCTGACCTTCCTGAGGCAGAGGTCTTTTCACAGGAATTGGATCATGATTTGTATTTCAAATATGATTATTATTTTTAACTAAATGAACCAATAAATAGATTACACACACAGATTTAATTACTTTAAAATTTTATCTTATTTTCCAGATTTGTCTAGTTTGAGTTTTTAACTTTTCAATCATAATTGTTTCATGTTCATCAGCCTGAAAAGTTTTCCGTATTCAGATCTCTTTGCCACTGATGAGTGTCTTCACAGAGACATAGTAATCCCTTTGCTCCCTTTACTTTGCAGTCATTCTTTGAAGCTACTCCTCTGTTTTCTGATCTCTTTGCAAGTTTGCACTCTAAACCAGAATGCTCATCTGAGGGGTTGAGGGGTTTTTGTGTTTGAACAAAGATAAAGTCTCTTTATTCTTTGCTCCTAGAAGTGTGGTTTTGCATTTTGCTGGACTGAAAAAAAAATTGCTGAGTTTATCCTAGAACAATAAAATGTCCTTCAGGTTATTTATTCATCAATCTTTGCATTTTTCCATATCAGCAATTAATAGCATCTTTAAATTACTGTTAAAATAATTGACAAGTTGGACCAAGAGCCAGTCCCTTCTCCATACATAGATGTGTTCTCATTAATGAGTGACTCCTTCCACTCATGTTTAATAACATCTTACCTATGACACAGTAAAACTTTATGAACGGAGACATAGCTGAAAGGCATGAAAGCTGGTGGATGTCATAGAAGAATTGAATGGCCTGGGTTGGAAGGGATCCTGAAGATCATATGGTTCCAAGCCCCCTGCCATGGATCACACTAGTGACAGCAGAGCATGTAGCTAAGGTACTGTGTCAGACATCTTTATGTCACTTGATTGAGAAGACATAAAAATAAAAACATAAAAATACCCATGTCTAAGACAGGTAACTGTTATAACTCCCTGGTATCTTCTCAGGCTCCTTGGGTTAATAAAAAACTGTTTGCTACCCAGCTGTCAAAATGTGCAGTTACTGAATATAAAGTTTATTATAATTCTTCCAAGATGAACAGTCTCCAGCTATGCTGCCTTCATAAACTGTATAGAAATACATGAAATTTCATGTTTTTTTCATCCTTTATTAGCATAATCTGACTCCAGACTCACTTTTTGTAAATGTGAATTTGTTTCACTTATGTATTTCCCCAAAGAGGAAAATGAGAATAGATAGTTCTTGTTCATTAGCTATGAAAAATACCTGAGTTTTCTCTCATTTAACAAATAGAGATAAAAATGAGACTTCATGTTGTTTTTTGAATGTCTTCCAATTTATATGTAATCTTCTGCATGGAAAAGGTGTGAGACTATTAAATTACAGCTTTTCTATTTCTTTTCCGCAGTACCACTCTGCAGTAACAACACAATATGGAGATTCCTGAGAGTTTACTGGTTCACTAGGAAGTGACAACTTTGATTTTCTGACAGGTAGTGGTGGAAGTTTGCAGAGTGCTTTCTGTCATCTGGAAGTGTTAGAATAAGGCATGCTGTTGATGAATCTGTTTCTGTAGTTTCTGAGTACCCTGTATCACTGTTCCCTTTGAGGATTTCACTGTAACACTGTAAATACAGTCACTGCTCTACCTGGACTGGCATTTAACACATGTTGAAAGTACCTAATCAAAGATAGCACTATGCCTTAAATACTCACAAAAGACAACCTTTCAATTTTAAATAGTGCTGGCCTTCTAAACCACTTTAAAAAGCTGGTTCCTCCCCACCCCCCAAGCTATACAATAATCAGCTTTTCCCTGACATGATCCTATGTAAATGTATCACTAGATTAAGGCCCATGCTGATAAAGTTTTTTCTGTAATGAAAAGTTCTGATTCAATATTTCAAGATTATTTTGAGGAAGAAAATGGTCTCAGGTGTTCCAGTTATGGGAGTTCTGGAAAGTGCTGGCAACTGTAGATAGTCTGTGATGTACAATTTGGTTACCCTGTGCCCTGGAGGAAATTTTAGGTGGTTAGAAGTAGGAAAATACAGTCTTATGCAAGTGTATAAGTGCATAAGTGTACACTTACATAAGTATGTGAGACAGTGTTTCTGTACTTAAAAAAAAAAAATTCTTATGCGTGTTTTGGAATGGGGATTAATAAATTGTTGTGGAACTCCTAGCTCCTGGCAGACTTTTATCCCCACATTTAGTGCACATAAGGATCATTACACTCTTGTAGAAAATCAATAGCTAGAACCTGGCTATTAAAGGGTCTTTCATTAGCTGCTGGTATTCTGTGTGCTAATTACTGAGTAAAGCTGTCTCTTTTAATGTAGTTTTATTTGTTTGGTAACTCATTTTGTGTGTTTTCTGTTAATTTTCTCTGAGAAACTGCAGCCACAAAAGACACTACAACTAGAAGTTTTTCTAACTAACTGCTTCATTGTTCTCTCCTATTAGACTAAGCATTTAGAAGTTCCCATTTCTGTCAGGCACATTCACAACACACACTAAATCTTTATAAAGTAATAATTTTAAATTCTCTGGGTGGCCCAAATGGTTAGTGGTGGAGACACTCAGCCTACCTGATGCAAGTTCAGCTTGAACCTAAATTGCAAGTATTGATCAGCTTGGCCTGTAGATACTTGGAAACAACTGGAATGCTCTTCTTAATGGCCATGGCACACGCAACTATTTTTGACCAATGTTCGTGTTGTCTAAGGTAGTGAAGGCTAAACATTGCTGGACAGCCCTGGAAGTAGAGAAAGCTACTGCATGTTTCTGCAGAGACAGTTTTAACTTTCTATATGTTAACAGATAAAATAATTATTAAAATGATTATTGACATGAGGCAGAAAAACGTGTCACTTAGTAATTGAACTTACTAAATGGTAATGTGATTAAATACTTTGTATAGAATGTTGTCACCCAAAAATTGCATAAACAGTCCCCTCCTATTACATTTTTAAATAATAAATAACTTCCTTGCTTGCCAGCATTTTTACTGCTTCCTGAATTCCTCTCATCTTACCACAATGTGAATTTCGATATGCTGTTGTTTTTGGTCCTGCTCCAGGACCATTGAGGAAGAAATCATAGATGGAAAAAAGATAAAATAGTTTCAAATTACAATTTTTCAGTGTATCATAATCACCTGAGTCTGATCTTGGAAACAGCTGGACACTACATGACTCTCCTATCCACTGTAAGTGCTGGAAATGCTCAGCATATCACAAAATCAAGCATTAATGATGTGAGTTCAATATAGGGCATTTGATAATATTCTGAATTTATATTCTCTCAACCTCTGTTCAATCTTTGAGGCTGTTTGTATATAGGAAAAGATAAATTATTTGCAAACAGTTTAATAAGAATAAAATTTTATAAGAACATATAAAAGCCTGTATTAAAATTCAGAAATTTCCAGCACTTTTATTTCATCTTCTTCAAAACTTTGTTTTCTTTGTGCGTCTATTCAAATAAACACAGCTTTAAATTCTATCTGGAAATACCTTTTCTTTTACCTTCTATTTCATTTTCTCTGAGATGTTTATCATTATTTTGCTGAGCATAACATAACAAGCCTGAAGTTAATGAGATTATAATTTTCAATGTGATTTTATTTAGTACAACATTATGTGTCAGCCTAAAAATGCAGGTTTGTATCCAGTCTGCATTGTTTTCTCTGAATATGGAAGATCATTTAAAAGTTTAGCTGGTACTTCATCAGGGATCCAAGAGACAAATATGTTCATACTGATTCATGGATACTGTCTCCAAGGAATGTATATATTCCTGGTAAATGAGGCTTCTGTGTCTTTTTAGAGAAAATGTATGAGTTATGTTCTACTGAAAGATAAAAATCATAAAACTTCTCCTGGTTTATAATCAATTTTATTCAAAACCAGAATGAAATATTTAACCTTTTTGGCTTCTCTTCCCAAGCATATTGTGCAGTAACATTCTTCTCTTTCCTCAAGCTCCTTCTTCAGTGGTCATATTATGGATAAATACTTCTCATGGTCATGTAAATTTTTAGAAGCTTCTCATTTCAGCTAGTCCATTGGTTGCTCAGCTGCATCCCTTTTCCTCTCTCTTCTTTAACTATTTAAAGGACTGTACCTATCAACATGGCATTATAGTATCTGAAAGCATGCAGATTTTGTTCCTGTTCTTCGGTGAATAAGAGACAGCAATGATGATTGCTTTGTAGCAGTAAGGAACTAATTTTGTAGATTATTTATTATAGCATTTCTTATTCTAAGCTGTTTATGTCTGAAAATAGATTAAGGAAAGCACACCGTAGAAATAATAATTTCAGATTCTACTAATAAATTGTTTATATAAAGAAGGAGATAAAAAAGGGGTCATGGAAATTTTTAGCCGTTGTTCAATTAGTTTCATTTGTTAGTGCTGCCCCATCTGCAGGTCAGTCTCTGATAAGCAGCTTTTTTTGGGATAGGATGGTAATGAGCCCTTTCCTGTTACCAGTGCTGTGCTAATAGTGTTTTTCACTGCTTCCTAAACTACTTAGATGTTCATAAATAACTCATTATCCCTGTGAGGTTTGCTGCATATTTTTTTAATTCTATGGCATTATAAAAAATTAGTTAAATGAGTATGTGAGAATTGAACATAATTTCTCTGTCCTGTAGTGGGTGATCTGTACGTGTGGAAAAAAGAATGATTGTTTATGTGTCCTGGACAAATTTATTGATGCGTTTTGGAAACTCTGTACCACAAAATAAAGATGGACAATTTGTTTCATGTTTCTTTAGGTATAAATTATATGTAAATGATAAAGATGCACAAAGAAAGGAAATTCCAGTTTGTTTCTAGGGTATTTTGACAAATATTGGGATAATTAGGAGCCTGAGCAAAAGTAAAATGAAGCATTTTCCAAAGCCATGATCATCTGAAATGGATTTCTGATATTTATGAGTTAACTGGGAGCCTTCTGCTATTTATGTCAGTGTTTTTGGGCACAATAGATGTAGTGTCATAAATGAAGTAAAGGCAGTTGCAGGAAGGGAGTGTATCTAGTCCATATAATAAACTTGAAACCAGTTTAACAATGAATACCTCTTACTGCTATGAAGCAAAGCATATGCCTTAAATATTGTAGAACAGTGTTTGCAATTTTATCATTACTATAAAGCCCAAAATATGATTAATACTGCTACTGATAAATACGGTTGCTTGTAAAACCTGTAAAAATTACAATTTAAACCAAGAGCAAATAATTTCCAACAAATTCTAGTGGAACTTTCTCTTTAGAATTTGTTGGCATTTCCATAGATTTACAGAAGTTAATCCAATAATCTACTTGTATTTATTTCCTCTACTTTTTGTCCATCCTTCCCAAAGTTACACTCTTATGATACTACTTCTGGTACAGAAATCATTATTTCATAAGTCTCATAAAATTTTATTCTCATCTGTTTCAGTTTACAGACTTTTAAAATAGGAGTTTTTCTTGTTGAAGCATGATGATATACAGATGTAAAAAAAAAAAAAAGTACCTATTTGTATGGAGTCATATGGGTCTTGGGTATATTCATCCTGGGACTCTGAGATAAAAAATCTTCGTTTAGGAATTTAAACAGTCCAATAGACTCATTAACTCTTCATGAGCTATTGATGGTATTTTCTGGTAGATTGCTACCCTTTTAAAGTATCAGAACAGACCATTCTCACAAAGAAAATGGATCACTCCGGGCACCTTTGCCTTACTCGAGTTTTCTCTCTGACCTCCCCTCTGCTTGAGTCCCTCTCAGTGGCAGAGGATGGACCTTTTCAGCTTTGGAATACCCAACCCAGGTAGTCTTCTCAGCTATGGGATTTTACTGAATAGTTTTAAAAAAAATCTTTTCTAAGGGTCATTGCCTTTCATAGCAATGGCATGTGATCGTTCAAATTTGCTAAGTTACCTATGAAAAAACTTCTGGAAGTAACTAAAAAACTTCTTAGGGCTTGCATATTCTTTTTATCCCCTCTCCTTAATCCAATTTCCTTCTGTAATTTTGGAATATGAAATGTTACTCTGTACCTGTAACAAGTCTTGTAAGAATTCAGTCTTTGACATATTGACAAGAAAGCTTCTCGGCAGCTGTAAAACCCCAATTCTTCATCAGTAAATAGATTACGTTTCTCTTTGCTGAGAAATACTCATTAACACTGAAAACCTAAAATTCCCTGCCACTTTAACCAATGGGAGTAGAAATATTCTCCACAGAACTGCTAATAGCAAGCAGGAATGTTTTAATTACCATTAACAATGGATTAACATTAAAATCCTTTCTACTCATATCACAGTCACTGTCATGTCTCATATCACCATGATCTGACAGGAGGTAAACCTTTTCTCTCAGTTTAGTTTGGCTACTGAATCATCCAATGAGAGCTCAACCCTGTATACCTATAACACCAAGAGGGCTCATTATGACATGAAATTCCTCTGGCACAGCAAAGGAGCTCTCTGAAATCCCCACCCACCAATATTTGCTCTTGGTTGTGTTGCTCATTGTTCTTGATGCAGTCAATTTGTTGTTGCAGGTATCACCAGGTGTTCTGTGACCCACACAGCACTGTGAGATAACTTGTGTGAACACAGATGTTTTCCTTCTAAGCCAGAAGTCCTGATTACAACCTGAAATCAATTATTAAATGTGTTGTCCCAGAAAAAATATTCAGAGTTAAAAAACCCAAAAGAATTCTGGAGCAGTCTGCCCCACTATGCCTATTTCTTTTCTTATCTTCTCATTTACAATACAGAGACTCACCGTGCATGCACAGGCAAGACCTATAGACATTTTATATATGAGAGATGATGATCTTTATGAGATGAGAAAAAAACCCAAAGAGCAGTTTCCCTTATACTTGTGTAGTATTTTCAAGTGCTTCCCACAGACTTTCCAGAGAGTCTAGCACTGTTTAACTCTTCCCTATGTTTTCTTTTGGCAAAAGTAGAATTCCAAATTTTAGTCAATATTGAAGCATAAAGGAAGCTTTTGTTACCTGGTATTTATCCAATTGCCTTTTTTTTCTTGTAAATAGACAAACAAATGATGAAAAGGATAAAAATATGTAAACAAAGTTCAAGTTAATGCAAATGCAAAACCTTAGAGAGCAGTATAGTGGGGGTAAATAAATAACTGATATATTTTTGCTGATATCTTTTTCTGTTCCATTTTTCATTCTACAGAAAGAGAATGAAATTTTCCTTTCCACTCAAAAATCCTTTCCTTTATCTACCAAAATCAGGAATCATAAAATACTATTGAAACTTGCCTCTTCTGAGAAAAACAAAATCAAAGCAAACCCTGCTTTTTGTCTGAAGCATTTCATTGTAATATTCCTTAATATGTCAGCAGTCACCCACACATTCATGCAGAACTGGATTCTGTAAGCTTGCCCTATTTTTCAAGTATTCGTTTCACAACTTATAGCTGCAATCTCTAGTGGCCCAAAGTTTTCAGCAGACATCACTGGTTTAATCTAGCTTTGTTGAAGTTAAACAATTTCTTTACAGTCATCAGTGAAAGTTCTTGAAATACTTGTGCTAGAGTAGTCAGCTAATGCAACTACACAGTTTTGTAAAGATTCCTCCAAAATTCCAAATAGATGCCTGTTTTGACTGTTTCATCAGGAATATTCCTGAGGTATTTCTCACTCTATAATATGCCTCTGCTCTTTTGAGCTGCTATTTCATTATTGAGGGAAGAATTACACAGTTTTCTATGAATCCATATAAATTTCAGTTTCATTTTTCCAAGGATCAAATCTGATTAAGCAATATTCAGAGAACCTTCATACACCCATGTACACTTACACCCAGCTAGAAGACATTTCCTTGTAGTTCAAATAAGTATTGCTCAAAATATCTGTAGCTATGTAGCATCACACAGACCTTTTATGATTCATCAGCTTGTGACTCTCTGGAGTTTTTAGCTTGTATGATTTAGATCACTCATAAATAGTTATTTAACCATCAATAGGAAATTAAAAAAAAATATACAAAAAACCCAGCTTTACTTTTGGGTGTAATTGATTACAGATAAAACCCAATAACATGAAATAATGAAAACCTGCTTTGTTTAGGCAGTGCCTGTCTCTGTGCACTGTTACAGCTGCAGTAAAGAGTTTGCCTTTCCTAACTTGTGTGTGCTCAGGAACAGTTCAGGGTCTTGGTTACTGCTGCAGTAACACATAAGGGCTCAGACCAAAGGTATTTCAGGTTTTTTGCAGATTATTGCTCCACATTTGTCTTGTTGTTTATACTCCCACTAGTGCACAGGTCTGTTTATTTTCTTTCTGACCTGTTTCACTACTCACTCCCAGTTGAAAGATCTCCCCATTCCCAGATCCTGAAGTTGCTCAGATTCTATAGAGTGCTCTTCAAATTCCTTTTTCATTTCACCTAAATTATGAAATGATTAACTGTATTTTGGAAAAGGAAGGATCCTGTGCAGCCTGGATTGATACACTTTTCACACATGCTTTTCTCATTCTACTTACAATATGGCCAGTTTTTCTCTAGCATTGTGTGTAATATATATTTTTACAGTCCTTGGGTTTGTAAATGTGGAATTCACTGTCAGTCCATTTCCTTTCCTCAAAGTCAGAGTACACAGTCTGAAGAGAAGAAGGAGCAAATGCACAGCTTCAGAAGCGTGATGTTAATTCCTTTTCTAAATCATTATTATGATTATGTGAAGTACAGCATCCTTTGTTTGAAAAAATTCAGTGGTACCTTGAAATGTAGTGTTCTACAGCTTAAGCTTGTTTTAAACTCACTACAAAATTATGGCATGATGATTAGTACCACAGAGAACTTCTGATTCATGTGTACTTCTATTATAGAAGAAAATTGCTGTGGACTTGATTAAGGTTTGAAGTAAGGAAACAGATAGAATGCAATCTGAACATCTTGACGTCTTCTGAACCAATTTTAGAAAAAATACGTCCTTTTAGAGATTTACCTCAAATGAATCTCTTCATACCTGTGGCAAATAAGACATGTTTTTCAGGTGCATAGAATCAAACCCCGAAGATTTCAGCAAGGATTCTCCCTCTCCATTCCCACTTGAGTAGTGTTATTGAATTTCTGCATTTTTACATCCCATCTCTGGCAAAACTCCTCTGTATTCTTGTACCTCCTGAAGACTTTATTCAGATACTAATGTGGGAGCCTATCCAATAACCCTCTCCCATTGCATGTGAACAGTTGCTCCACATTTAGGCAGTACACATTCCTGTTTATTATCCCACCATGGGAATCATTCTCCCAGAGGCTTGTGTCTTCTCCTGTGCCTGGTTCCCCGTTCACACTCCCTGGGGATTAATGAATCTCTGAGCTGAGGCCCTCTGGGAGGTGTGGCAGTGTGTTGTGAGAGCTGGCCTTTGAGCCTTATAGCTTTGAGCTATAAAATCAAGGATTTTGTAGCTGACTGTTACATGGGCAGGCAGTTTCTCTGAAGGTTTATATCCAGAAAACTTGAACTTGAGTTATGTTAACAACATTTTCAAGTTTTAGCTGTTTGGAGCGATATTCCAGTGCTCATGGGCACAGGATTGGTTTTCTCCTTGCACTGGACAGGAGCAATATCCATGAGTTTCATCAGAGAAGATGGGTGAATTTCTGCAGATGCCTTGCACAGACTGATCAGAAGAGAAGCTCCAGTGTTCAAAGGGATGAACTCTAGTTTCTAGAGTACATTAATTTCATTCAAAATTGGGATGTAGGAATAGTTGAGAGCATTCTCTTTTAAAAAGAGCTATTATTTCTGTGTACTAACTAATACTCAAGCTTTGTTCTCACAAATCAAAATTCTGTTCCAGTAATCATCTGGAAATCCAGACTGAATATTGTGTGGTGAAAATGTATTTCTTAGCGCAGTATACACAAGTTTAAAATTACTAATTACTCTCAGAATGCCACTTTTGAAAGATATAAGATAAAAGACCTGTGAAATATGCTTAAATTGGAAGACGTTTTTCTGTGGAAGTTTCAGAAGTTACAGAAACTCTGTTTTCATATTGAAATTAAGCTTTCTTTGGTGGTATTTTGTGATGGGAATACAGCCATGGCTGGAGTGCTGTGTCATGCTAGGGACTCAAAGGACCTTATACCAGCAAGTATTGTTCCAACAGTGCCAATTCAAGAGTTGTTCAGTTCTAAATAGCAATGGGCCTGAAATATGTCCCTAGATGTGAATCTGAATGAAAGTGCTTCCCTTTACTTTGGAAGCCTAAAAATCAGTTGTTAAGGCAAATGCTTCTCTGTTATGGACAGAATTTACTGACAGCTCTTTTCTTGCAGCTGATTGATAGGCTGTTTCCAGAGGTGGAATTATTGTCCTTTTCTGTGTGGATAGACCTGAGATGTCTCCAGTTGTTAGAGATATGTATGAGGTTCTGTGTGTAACATTTTGCACAAAGCAAAATACTTAAGCTGTAGTTCAAGTGTCCACAGGAACCTTCATGAACATAAAAGTTGCAAATGTATGTAATTGGCATGAAGATTAATTCAGTTCAAAGGGAAGCTGACTGATTAAAAAAACTTTGAGATCCAGTGTCTTATAAAAGATAATTGCAGAAAGTGGATACTTGTTCCTTTGCATCTTTTGATTGTTTTGCATCATCAGTAGGAACTCCTGATGGAAGTGAAGGCAATGAGGTGCTGTGTTCCATTATGCTTGCTTTCTTTAGGAAACAGTGGGTTTACAACTGAAAAGTCAGCTTTGTTTATCAAACTCTGGTGTGTACAGTGCCAATTTTTTTTTCCTTTGACTCTTTCCTACCTATTGCCTTTAGAAATCACGTTTAATATTATTTGATGCAGACTGTGTGTGAGGGGAAAATGAGGGGAGTGAAAAAGGGGCCACGTTGGTGTCCTGCCACAGGCTGGGCACAGCTTCTGTTTGTAATCAGAGGGCTCCCCTGGTGCAGTCGGTGGCTGCTTGGCAAAGGGCTGCTGCGGCTGGCAGGGTGGGTCTGTCCTCAGCAGCTTCCTCTCCCCGGCATCTCCGGCTGGAGCGCGCCGAGGAGCAAACAGGGATGCTGCTGAGGGCTCCTGCGTGACCTTGGAGTGGCACCAAAGCCCTGGAACGCTGGGTAGGTTCCTTTTCTTCGGTTTGTAGCCCCTGAGCAGAGCTTTGGTTAGGTCCTGGTCGATGTTGGTTGTTGCTAATGGCCTCTGGCTTCTTCGAAGTGGCAGTCTACAAAGAAAAAGAATGCCATGTGGAAATTTATTGGTCTGCCTCTGGGAATGAGAAGGTAGCGTAGGGAAATGGTCCCCAAGCGTGCAACTGGCTTTGAGTGGCTCAGCTGCTTTTCTGCATTTGAGTGACAGTGGCATTAAGGCAGCACAGAATCCCAACTATTCATCTTTTCTGGATAGAGCAGCTGTCTTTCAGTAACAGCAGCTAGAGGAATGCAGCTCTCCTCTATGACACTGATGTCAGGCAAGCTAAGATAGGAAGGATAATAGGTTCATGCATAGAGGATTACATTATTTCCTTTACCTAAACAACTGACTAAGGTAAGAGGTAAATATTTGTTTACCATCTAGAGATACTACATATTTTTTATCATTTAAGTTAAAATCAGAGTTTTAAAAAATAATAGATAAAATCTGATTTTACCCCATCTGTATATTTTACAAATACATTAATGTTCCAGATAAATAATTAAAACCAAAGGAATATTAATACACTAATTCCACTTAATTAATATTAGGAATGTATGAGCTGAGAATGGTTAATGAAATTCTAAATATTTTCCCTTTATCCCTAGTCCATCTCCTCTCTTCTCCCCCCATCTCCCTTACCCATAGTATTTGGATTTAAGTTGTGTATATATCCTGCAGGAAAACTAAAGGTTAAGTTTTTGTTTAGGATGGAAGTGTTAGCCCCTGAGAAGAAAACACATAAAGAGAATGAAGATCTGCAACAGTATCCTCAGAAGCCTGCAAGCTGTAAGAAAATGCTTAGGAATTGCTGCTTGATAAAGCGAATTTTTGCCTGGAAAAGTTTGAGCTCTAAAGGTACCTTTTCTATTGAAAATTTTAGTGTAGGAGAAATTGTTGTCCTTCCAAGAATTCTGAATTTTTGATACGATGGTATTACTGAATTTAACATCAGTCAAGTTACAGGTACAAAAAGTCTCTGCTGTCTTGAGTCTATTGTGCAAAGAGATTAAAAATGGTACAGCTTTGATTGAGGTGCTTTATCATAATGTGATAAAAATAATTGTACTGCAGGAGTATTCATTTTGCAGCACATAAAAATACGTGGTCTGCAGAAAAAAAAATCCTTCAGTCAGAAGATAAATGAGTAAATGTAAAATCCCAGCAATTAGATGTATTAATTTATCAGGGCCCAACCCAAAATTCTGTTTTGATGAGTAAAACCTCCTTTCATTGTTGTCAGAGTATATTTGCATGGAAATTACATGATCAATCCCTTTGTCTTTGAGGAGAAAGGTAACATTCTGTCATATTTATATATAATGATTTTGTGTACTGTATTTATTAATAAATACTGAAAGAAATGCTTCTTTTTTTTAAATCAGAATTTAAATTGGCTGTGAAATATCTCACCATTGAAAGTTGAACTCTTTTATGAATAATAAATTAAACAGCAACTGTCCTGAAATGATGGTTAACCTGCTTCACATTATTTCCTTCAGGAACATACAAACAGTTAAGAATTTTATTCACCAGATTCCTCTTTTTACCATTGTATTTGTACTTTGCAATATTATGTAAAAACAGGAGAAGAAACACTGCCCGAAACAATTCTTTTCCATTTGGCAGCATTTTTCATTCCCTTGTACACAGTTTATGACAGAAATAAACAAACAAACCCCAAACCAGGTCCTCAGTATATCCAATTTGTGTCAAACAGAATGAAAAGAAATGCATGACATTGCTTTGTCATGAAGAGCTAAGTCACCATAACCTGAGTGTGTGATGTTACTTTATTTACACATTTATTTTAAAGGCTGTGCTCTAGTAGCTTAGTTCCAGCTTTTAGAAACAATGTTCTGGTTAAACACTACCTGCCTCTGGTTTTAAACTGTACTGATCTCTGCATTGTCCAAGTAAATAAATGCTTCATATGCCTTTTAATCTGAGCATAAACATTTAGCTATTCTCAACCACTCATTTTTAAAGGTTTAAGTTCATTTTTTCAACAAATGGCTGCTTTAATCACATTTATATTATGGTTTGCTAAATACATGTTTTATTTCCTATTATTGTATCAGGTTGTATCTATAATTTGCTGCACTTTTTTTTTTTTTTAATTACTGGTGCTAATGAGGCAAAAATAGGTTTTCTGTAACTCTTTCAGAACACTCATCCTTCTGTTCATGCGAACTTTCAGAATTTTTTTCAGTGGATTATTTATCATCAATCTCAGTAGCTTGAAGCATTCACCTCTCCAGAAATGATGGGTGAATCTAAAGCAAATTGCATTGAAGTTATAGGTCTGATTCTTCAATACCTTGAAACTGGCTAATAATTTACACCTTCAAAAAGAGTCTTAAAACAGTCAATAGGTGATGATAGAATTAAAGATTTATTTTATTTTGGCAAAGTGAATTAGCAGACGGATGAATCACTGTAAAATCAGGCACAGTTTTACTCTGGCAGAGACAAAATCAAAATCTGACACATAGTTAAATCAAAATGAACCCATAAATTTTGCTTTATGTACTACCAAATGATAGAAATATTCCATATTTCCGTAGGGATACCTTTAGAAGAAGATTTGAATATTTATCAGGATCAAGAAGACAGACATTCTGAGGTACTTTCTTCAGTAATGTCCAAGGTGACCTCACTGGCCAAATAGGTTTTGTTGGACTGCAATGATAGAGCATTCTTAGTACCCATGACAGTGCTGTAGGAGCTGAGAGCATGTGGCCACAGAGCTGCTTGCTCAATACCTCCTGTTTTCTGTGGGAGGAACAAGAGTGGGTTTGCAAATGGCATTGTGGTGGCTCATTTCTACTTAGATGTTCTTTTACACAAATCAGATTCCCCATTGGTTATCTTAAGCTAACTTACACTGGTAAAGTGGTATAAAAATAGTCATTAGGCAGTTGAGGCTTGCAGTTTAGTATTTAAAAAAAGATTGATTTTTTTTGTTTGTATTTCTAAAAAATCATGATAGCTCTAAATACCAGATTACTTGATAACTCATTGCCCTTGTAACAGTCTGCAGCTGGAAATGCTGGACAGTAATGGATATTTGATCTTTCTTTTAAACAGATACTATTTCTCCTCTACAGTTAATTTTTCATGTTTTAGTTTATTTGTATAATCTTGCAGCTGACTTTGTCAACATGTTTTAGCTTCATAGAATTAATTATTCTTTCAGAAACAATTTCCATTTATGAGTTTAGAGCAGGAAAATAAATATTTGATTTACTGTATGTTGGTATGATTTAACTCTATTTTCAGAATGGAAAATCTTCACTCTTATGATAAAATTTTTAGAAAATTGTCACACTGGGAATCTCTTCCTGTTCTTCCTGTTTCGAAATCTGGGAATAAGAAGAATGTTATTTCATAAGTACCAGAAAGATAATTATACTCAACCCTTTTTGATATAGGATTTAAACAGCATGGATTCAATTGCACGACTGCATTTGCGTGAGATCATCCGCAAAAGGATGATCAAGAGAAGTAAAAAAAGCACTTTCTTGTATTTCAAGGGAAAGTAAATGGAATAACATGGTTGTCAATGGGAAACGTTTTCATACTAAACCCAGTATTTTAATCAATGCTCAAGGCTCAGTAATTTGACTAATTCCATCAGACAGTAGTTTCAGAGAGCAGGTATCTTGTAACTGAGGCCAGAGGAACAGACTGTGGCAGTGCCAGGAATGCATCAGTGAGAGCTTGATGCTGCAATAAACTCTGAGCCCAGGTTTAAAGGACGTGTTGAAAAACTTTCAATTTAAAATGCTCAGTTTCAAAAATGGGCAGCCTTGAAGTATCCTCTCACTAAATTGGCAGCCTCCTCAGCTAACCTTGGGCAGTTATGAGTCTTTCACGATCATTCTATGCCATGAATATACATTTGCTGCAGACTTTGTAAAATGCAAATGAGAGACACCAAGAGGACAACAAGTTGTCTATCATGAAGATAAATTTGGAGGCATTGTACTGCTGACTCTGTATTTATACTGCTAAAAATATTATACATTATCAACTGTTTATTTATGTTTTTTACATTGTTTGTGTTTCCTCATATCACATATTTATGAGTTGAGGTATGAGTGCTTTAGGAATGATCCCAAGCTGTCAATCATTGTGTGTGTTTTTCCCTGTCAAACAGTACATTTGACAAAATAGATATGGAAAAAATAGCCCAAGTTATTTCAGAGCTAGTTAAAATTCTGCTCTGCCTAGAATACTTCATACTGTCTCAGACCTTAAATAGCTCAAAAAATTCCTACTGAAGATTGTCAGTACCAGATTTTTAAATATGGACTTCATGTGAACAGGGTAGTAGTTTGTCTTCTGTGGCCCATTTGCCTTTGCTTGTCCTATGCAAATAAGTTGACCATTGCTTTGAAATCTAGTCACATCTCATGGTCTCTCAAAGACCATGAAAAAATTTTCCCCTAGTTGTTAAAAATTAACAAAAATGTTTATTAATGTAGGATAGGGGTCCTTTGGACTGAAATACTTTTGCAAAGTCTTTCAGCATTACCTGCTGTGTGCTTTTCTTTTGAGGAGTGAAATGATGAGGCAAAGACAGCATGTAAGGTAGAAAGTGATGACATCAGGATTACATACAGGATTTGCATTCCACTATCAAAGCCCCTCAACTGCCTTAATTAGAAAGCATCATGACTCATGAAACAGGATTTTTTTCCTAACTGGATTACTGCAGCAAAAACATCTTTTTTGTTTGCTTGTGTATGGAGTGATAGTTCCTGAAATCTGCCTGATCCTAATTAACCTCCCCTACAGGAAAAATATGAAATAAATGGTGTAGATAAAAGTGTCAGAAAAAACCCAATAAATAATAAATATTCAGTGTCAGGAATACCATATATTCCATATACATATATATATACCATATACTCCTGATATGGTATATATATATTCCCAGATATTCCCTTGTCCCAGTAGCTGCTCTTAACAGTCCTTTCCTAAACCATGGCTGATATGCAGCTCAGATCTTTACTTGTCCAGTAATTGAATTTTTGTGGCCTGTCAGATGTGTCATTTTTTATTTCCTGTCATTTCAAACTACATCCTCTAGTTTTTGTGAGGTTTTTTTTCCCTCTCAGCTTTCTCATAGATGCTTTGAGCATTTTTTGGTTTCTGTTGAAATCACAGATTTACATGAGTGGACCTTTTTATGGGCACTAGGAAACATTTTTCCTATGTGCCTGTAGAACTGCTGTTCACATGGCTTTGAAATTTTGAGTCTGAAAGCCTCTAAGAGAAAAAAAAGAGGTGGGGGAGGAAGAGGAAAGAAAAAGAAGTAGGGATTGAGAGAGAAGTTGTGGGGAGACTGAGGACTGTGTCCCTTGTCAAACCCTCTTCTCCTTTCCATTCTGGGTGCTAAGCATGTAAATCATTAGATCATAACCCTTTGCAATATTTCTTGAATGCTGAAAAATGAGGCTTTGCAGTCTATTACTGCATGTTTTAACGACTGAAAAGATTAAATATCTGAGATTATATGCTCTGAACACAAACATAGAAATTCATTTAAAAATAGAACCTTTAAGAGTTTTAGGCAATACAGAAATCTTTATTTTGTAAAAACTACAAAAAGAAATTTGCTTGAGAATTCAAAACAAGCAATGTTTAGCCCACTTCATCTATTTGAAATATTTATTAAAATGCTTTACAATTTGATGCTGCTGCTCTTGGTGTACATGTTATTCTGAAGTAAATTTGCTACCCAGGAAAACTTAAAGGGCGAAAACCTTATTTATTTTGTGGTTTTGAATGATATTTTTTCACAGTTAATGAACATTGCTCAGTATTGCTTTGCATCTTTTTTTATTTACAATGAACTGTGAATTAGCACTGTTTTCTTATTTGTCTCTAATAAGTCAAAGTTTGATGTTGCCTTATACCTTCTGTCTCTCTGTGCAAATGATCCATTTTGTGTTATGAAAGTTTTACCTTCTGAACAAATATTGAATACATTGTATATATATTTTTCAACTCAATGAACTGGATGGAAAATGTGAATATAATCCATTTAAATGTAAAAGTTTTTTTAAGTGGACATTAGTATTTATTTCAGTTTTTTTCCTTGAAAGCAATATAGGATTCTATTCTTAGCTAAATAATTCTTCACATTAGAATAAAGATGTAGTTGTATACATTTACTGAGTATGAAAATGCTGTTTTAAAAATGCTAAGAAAAGAAAAAAGATGAGGCGTAATAATCTATTTTTTAATATTTTCTCCTTGGCTTTACACTAAACTTGTTCACCCATTGTAATCTGAGACAAAGGAGTTTTTATTAAGTTGCCTGGCAAAAAGGGGCACCTTGTAGTTTGTTTCCTTTCTGCCAAATTCTCACTCTGAAAGACAAATCATGGCAATAAAATTAGAGGCTCTCCCTTGTGTAATTTTCTTTTAAATTTGTAGCGCGGAGAGATCTAATCTCAATAAGCCTTCTAATACTCTCTTCAGGGCAGCAGTAACAGTTCATGTCACAAATTAACAGGAAGGTGTACTGTTTAGGAATTCTTGCTGTCTTTCAGAGTCTTAAAATGGGAATTGGAAAAAATATCAATTCTCACAATTTAGAATCGTTCCAGATTAATGTTTTGGAAAGGGGTTTTGCTCTGCAGTTGTGTAGAGACTTGTTAAACTGAGTATTGCGTGTAGCTAATGAAAATGTGAGGCTCTGACACACACTTTTTTATGTATAAAATTATGTCACATCATCTTTGGAGTGAGATAGTTTCATAGTCATTCTCCTTTATTTCTTATAAGAAACACCCCATGAACATGTATCTTATGAAGCTTTTGATTCTTCTTAAAGTTTTAAAATTATTAGTGAGAGGCCACAGTTATTACAAAGAATCTTGCAGCTTTACTCCGTACTTAAAAGGTTTTTAAACATTTCCAAATTTTAAAATAAAGTGGCCGACCTCTTGCAATAGCCACTAGTTTGCAGTCTGGGGAGAATTCATACATGCATCTTTAGAGCTCTTGAAACAGTTATTAGTGCCTATAAAAGTAATTATTATCCATAAGTAGGTTTTTAAAGATGCTTGATACAAAGAAGCAAGAGGCAAAGTGTAGATTATGAAGTCATTTCTCCTGAGAGCAAATGTGCCTGTTATGTAAGGAGAATGATATTCCATGGAAATCAGATTTCCTCAGGGTTTGACATTCAAAGGGTAAAACATGCTCCACAATTAACCCATGAGAATAAGGCTCAGAAAGATGTGGGTGTATTGCTTCATGGAGTTTCTGCTTTATGCTTCCCTGGATATATAAACATTACACAAGGTCTGTCTCTCCTTTTCTCTTGAAGGTTTCTTCATGTCAGATTGGATTTTTGTGGTCTCCTGCAATTGCCATCTTTCTGACTCTGGCATTGCCATTATCAGGGAGGTTATGATGCTGGAAGATGAAGCCTTAACTCATGGCAGGTTGCTGCCTAAAACTCTGCATTTGCAAAGCAGTACCTTCAACTCACGAGCTTTTTTGCTCTTTGCATCTCTTTCTCTTCCTACTGACCACTATTAGCATGAAGCTGTTTGTATAAGTGTCCTAAGAATGCAGAATTTTAAATTAGCTCTAATTAAAAGCTATGAACAGACCCTTTTTTTAAACCATTTAGTTTTTGATAATTCATTGCAAATGTGTGTTTTCTTTTCATATTAAAAACATGAGGAACCATCAAGCTGGCTGGAACCTTTCCAGGAATGTCACTCTGGACTCTGCATAGTGAAATTTAATTTTTTTTTTGAGATCATTAATCCTATTTACTAATTATCAACTTAATGTTCAGTCAGTTTAAACTATTAAAACACAATCTTCTTCAGTTGGGCTGAAGAATGTAAGGAATAGCTGATTAACTACTTTTTAATCAGCTAGTTATACCAGAAATATAATTTTCTCTAATTCTTCTTGTTTCTCTAGCAAAATTGGAGTAACTGGTTCAATATTATGCGGATATTTGAAAACTATTCATTGCATAATATAGAAATTATATTCTCTGAAGATGAAAGCAAGCTATGAAATTCTGACCTCTCAATTGGAGAATCAATGTCTAATTTTGTTTCCCCATATTGTCCTTCATTTTTACAAGAAGGTCAATTTCCCATTTTTAAAAAGAAAAAGAAGAGAAGTGTTGTTAATTTATTGAAAATCTGTTACCTAAAAATCACGTTCTAGCAATCTAGCAAGGTTTGGAATACAATAAATGGTAGAGGTTTGCTACTTTTGGAAACTTATATATATCCTGAAAGAAACCAATATATATTGCTATTAGGTCTCTGTACTTATAGTATCCTTGATTTTTATTGTGTCTGCCAACTGCTGATTTTCTATTTAAAAACATTTTATCAATCCAAAACTAATAGGCCAAAGAAGCATATTAGATTAAGTGGAAGGACTTTTATATTCATGGCATACTTAGAAAATGAAATAAATCTTTAAATATCTTGCCACTTTCCGTCTGGGCATTATTCCAGCAATTTAAATGACTAAATATACTGATAGTATTCCAGATTAAATGAGAGCTCTGAATGTCTTTTTTTAAATGGTATGGCTCATGAAGAACTGAATTTGTTGTGGTGGTTGGTGAGATTGGCATTTTGTTTACCAAATTTACTGGGTATTAGTGCAGTATAACACAACTGTATTTGCAAGTGTCTGCCCCTGGAAAAAATCCTGTGGCTGGAAGGGAGCACTTCTATTGCAGATCAAGGTAGCTGAGAGAAGCAGCTTCTTAAAAGAAGTATGCCAAACTAGGTTTTTTTGATTTTTGTTTTTGTTTTTGTTTTTATCATGCTGAATCATTATGACTGGAAAACTTTTCACAGAAGATCAGAATAAAAGGAAAGTCAGCATATCTCAGAAGTGAAAAGTTAGGGCAGAAGAAAGGAAGGAAAAACAGTAGGAAATGACAAAATTGCATGTTGCTTTATTTGCTCCTGCTATCCCTCTCCCCCTTTAATTTAAATTCTTGTTTCCATGGGGGTCTGCAGTGCACGCTTGGTAGTTCTGGCACACAACAGTTCTGATAGGATAGATTTACCCTTCTTTCAACCCAAAAGGGGTAACTGGGAGGATATGGGGCTTTTCATTGTTGCTGTCCTGCTGGCATCTCCCTGCTGTTCCTCCCAGTAGCATTATCTTCTTGGCAAGGAGATGCATTCTCAGTTATTCTTAAACTTTCTGACTCATCCTTTCTATGTTCAAGAAACTAATGAAAAGTCAATAAGGAGGTGAAGTTTCTCACCAAGTCATCTAAATGCTTAGTGGGCTCAATGACAGTATTAGTCATATGTGGCAACAGTGCAACTGAATTTTCCAGATCACTCCAGCCAAATGCCAGCAAGCCTATACTGTGTAGGAAAGCAGAAGTCATACTTGGCTTCACATATGTCACAGAAAATGGTGCAAGAAATACTGAGCTATATACCTGAGAAATAGCTATGTGCTTTTTGCACTGTTCTCTGCAGCCCTCTCTGTTTGAGGCCAGCCTGATTTCTTTGTTATATGGGGTGGGAAAAGGAAAATTATAATAGATGAAAAAGTTGAAAAATTTTATTACCTGTAATAGTGAAAGTCCTTTTCTAAAACATCATTTAATTTGTGTTATCTTTGGTATTGTAAAAGCAAGATACTTGAAAGCGTATGACTTACCTTTCTCAGCAGTAGAGAAAACCTGTTTCTGACAATATGAGAACTCAAGGTCTAGGGCAATAGAAAGGTGAAACTGATTCCATCACCTCCTGCTGGCCTGAGCATGTGCACAGGTTCAAGTAGTCTTGAATGTAACAGCAAGGACTGCCAGCAAGAGTACATCATAGTTAAACCTCTGTCAGCTCACATCACCAAGTTCCTCTGAATATAATTAGCATCACTACATCTGAATTCCTTGTTATACTTATTGTATATATACGTATTTAAAGCCATAAAAATACTACAGCTTTTGACTGTAGCATCTATCAGCTGAGCTGTTATGAATTTCTCTGTTTATCTTTGTACATTTGTGTTTATCTTTGCTGGTTAAGAGGTAAAAATTTTTAACTGAAGACCATTCAGTTGACAAGACCTACCCTTTCCAAGCTGTGATAGTTTCACTGCTTCAACTACATCCTTTCATTTGTACCACTTCTGATGAAACTGAGATGAAAAGTGACCAGTGAGAAAAATCAAACCTAGATGGAGTAGGGGAATCATCACAGTATGTCCCTACAGTAACATAAACACCATTCTTGTGATTCTGAATCTCAATATTCTCTGCTGTGAGAAAACACAGAAGTTACTCCATCTTCTAGTTTTAAATTATATGGCGACATAGTAACTTACTGCAGCTATCTGTTTATCTCTTTTCTAGCTGTAAATTTGTCTGAAACCAAAACCCCTCTACTTTTAGTACAAAAACAGTGTGATTCCATAGTTGTTGAGAGTGAGCAAATTAGAAAATAGTGAACAAAACAGGATACAAAAAAGGAAAGAGGTCCATATGGTTCATTTATGCTGGAGAACCAGATTTCTTCTCCCACAGAGTCCCTGTGTCATAGAATCATAGAATATGCTGAGTTGGAAGGGACCCATCAAGATCATCGAGTCCAACTCCTGGCCCTGTGCAGGACACCCCAAGAATCACACACTGTGTGCCCAAGTCTTGTTCAAACACTTGAACTCTGTCAGGCTTTGTGCTGTGGCCCCTTCCCTGAGGAGCCCAGTGCCCAAACACCCTCTGGGTGAAGAACCTTTCCCTCATGTCCTGCTGCCTAACTTAAACTTCCCCTGATGTGACATGAAAGGAGTCAGTTACGATAAATTTGAGGTATTGACACTTGGTGTTTCTTGTTTTCTGAGTGAGTCCTTGGGGTTTGACCTGCAGAATATTGAGCACTTGCACCATTACTAACTAGGCTTTGAACATATATGAAAGGCTGTGTATTAGGCATTGTGAAAATGAGCTTCCATGAGTTTCCTACCAAGTGCCCAAATTAGTCAATACCTTTGATCTTAATCTCACTGTGCCTCTGTTCTGCATAAAGTAGGTATAATAATAACCTCTCATCACACAAGGATATTTTGAATATAAATGTAGTAATGTTTGTGAAGCACTCAGACACTGCAGTGAGGAACATCAGAGAGAAGTCTGGTTTTAGTTCAGATTTTCAATAATGTTTGATAAGTAAGTTATGGGGGCACAAAATGAGGAAAGTATGAAGTTTTGAATTTGGTTAATAGCTAATATCCATGAATTAAATTAACTTACCAAAAGAAGCTCCTGTTCAAACTAAAGCACATCATCATGTCATTAAAAGGTTGCACCACAATGCATATGTAGGAAGGGGCTGAACTAATGCTGTTAGGATTTATGATCATGGTACAGTTCTTTTGATGTACACTTCCTGTGTAATTAATATATATACCAGAATTTCTGCGTGGGAAGTATTCATAACATAAAACTCAGATCTTTGCTTGTAGTACAGCTTAAAAGGGGGTAATGTGATTGATCTAAGCATCAATCCTTATTACAAGGAGTGAGGGGTACAGAAGGATGTACACCTTTCCCTTAATTGTGTGATGCTAAATTTTGGCTTGCTGGAATGAATGAGAATCTTGCCATTAAATCTCATTGTAAAAGGAATTTCACTCAATTGCTTTATGTAAATAACCCTATTCTGATAAGTTAAATCTTAATGTAGGAAAACAAAATATCATTAAACTTTTAGCATTGTAAAATTACCTGATTTTTAATGAATTTATTTAGAAGGTACATTTTGGGGGAAAATATTTTTTGTTGTTTATTCTGTGCTCTTTGAATAACAAATAATAACAAAATAATATTTCATTTTTTGCTAGAAATGTTTGGTGTCTCATTTTGAACATGGTGTCAGTACCTAAAAATTTATAACCTCATTTTAACTATTTCTTTACTTCATTTTATATGCTTCAAACTATAAAATCTCCAAATCTCGAGAAAAGAACAGGAAGTTTTAGAATTTTTATTACCAAAATCAAGTCACAGAAATGGGAAAAAAAAAATATAAATTTTTTTTATAATTCAGTTAAGCTACAATTGAATCTATATAAAAACTAATCAGTATACTATAATTGAAGGGATATTTTTGGACCAATGTACCAGCTGGTATCACAGATGGTACAGATGGTATAAAGCTCTTTAATGAGACAAAGATAATGTGTTGGCACAAAGAAAGTTGAGTATATGAACATGTGATTTTTCTTTCTCATTATAAAATGTCTAAGCAGTGTAATTTTAATTGATACACAATTGATACATTTGTATTCCACAAATTGGATAAATACTAAGATTAATACTTTGCAGTCAATGATATCACTATAACCTTAGGTTGTTCTGGAAAATCTTGTATGCCGTAGTAGACAACAACTTATTAAACATGGCAGTTTGAAAGAAAGAATTGCAAAGCAAGTGTGATATTATTTAGCCTACTTGATGGGTTTAATTGATAAATTTATGGAAAGATCTGAATCCCTCAGAAAGGTTTTATTCCATGGATTTCATATTGGTATAGACATGGTAAGAAATATGATAGTGGTATTGGCAGTGAACACTCTTGTCCTGTTGCTTGGCACCACTGAGCCATTGCCTGGCTCCATCCTCCTGCCACCCTCCCTTCAGGTGCTGACAGACATGGATGAGCTCCCCTCTCAGTTCTGTCTTCTCAAGGCTGAACAGGCTCAGCTCCCTCAGCCTGTCCCAGTAACAGAGATGTTCCAGACCCTTCATCATCTCTGTCACCCTCCTCTGGGCCTGTTCCAGGAGCTCCCTGTCTCTCTTGTACTGAGGAGCCCAGAATTGGACACAGCACTCCAGATGAGCTTCACCAGGGCTGAGTAGAGGAACAGGATCACCTCCCTCAATCTGCTGTCAATGCTCTCCCTAATGCACCTCAGGGTACCACTGGCCCTCTTGGCCACAAGGGCACTGCTGGCTCAGGTCCTTCTCTGCAGAGCTGCTTTTCTGTTCTGGTGCCTGCACTTATTCCTCCCCAGGTGCAGGATCCTGCATTTGCCTTTGCTGAATTTCAAATGGTTCCTTCCTGCCCATCTCCTGAATCTGCCCAGGTCCTTCTGAAGGGCTGCACAGCACTCAGGGGGATCAGCCCAAAGCTTCTACTCACTTTGTGTCATCCATGAACTTGCTGAGGAGGCATCTGGACCTTCATCCAAGTCACTGATGAATAAATTAAACAGTACTGAGCCCAGTATTAAACCTTGGGGGACACCACTTGTGACAGGCCTCCAACTAGAGCCCGTGCCACTGATAATGCCCCTCTGGGATCTGCTGTTCAGCCAGTTCTCCATTCATCCCACTGTCCACTCACCCAGTCCACAATTCCTGAGTTTACCTATGACAGTGTTGTGAGAGACAGTGTTGAAAGCCATGCAGAAGGTGAGTTAGACCATATTTGCTGCTCTTTCACATCAGATCCTGGATCTTGTGATTGAAACAAAGCTAACAAAGCTATTTGGTTGGGATAATAAATTGCTGCATTCAGTCCCCAATCCAGAAGAAAAATTGTATAGCTTAAAGCCCCAAGGGAAAGCTAGTGAAGGAAAACAATGCCTCAGGACAGGGCAAACTCTGCTGGGTTCCTCATTGATCAGGAGCTGCAAAATTCCTCCAAATGGCCATGAATGGAGACATATCCAAAATATGGCCTCCTCACAAGTCCTCAAAGTTCTAACACAGAAAGGAGAATTTTCTTGCCTTCTTTCAGTATCATAAAGTCCATTTATCTATTTTTGATCAGATCTTTGAGATGGCAGCTGTTTTATATCCCAGTCTTGTAATTTTTAAATAATATTGACAATATTGAGCTTAGGAAATATCTCGGAATAAATTATCATAAACTTCATGGATTTGTAGAGCTGGTATATTACATAAATTATTTCAACCTGTGTGAAACTCCTTCACAATTATGTGAGGCACTACAATTCAGTGAGAGGTTGATTCCTGGACAGCAATTAAATTCTTGATTTCTGGGTCATTTTTTCATTTAAACATATGTCTGGCTTCTTCTCCACAGTGTCTATACTGACTTTTTAAAGTGTTCTATGGTTATACTTTCTCTACATGTCAGTTTGCATGTCAGATTGCATAATAGACAGTTTACTTTACTCTAGAATTGGAGATTCTGAAGATTTGGGAACTGCAGATAAAATAGATGCAAGGCTTTTTCCTCTGATCCACCGGTCCACACAATAGACTCTCGTGCCATTGCTGGAGGAGTCACCTTCTGCATGACATCTCAAACTGAGTGGTTAACTTTTTGTTTACAGTAACCACCAGGGTACCATAGCCCTAAGGACAAGATACATATGAAATTTTTTGGTTTGATCATCCTTAACTCAAGTTGAACTAGAAGTAAAATTGAAAACTTAATGAATTTTAACAGAGTAGGGACATGCATTTGTGTGTTTCAGTAGCTCATAAAATAATTTGATGTTAACCATAAAATGGGGCATCTGTTGTCAGAGCAGAAGTCTGATTGTCAGCTGCCTTTCATTGCATTAGGCATTTGGAGAATTGTACAGGAAATTATTTATTCTTTTTGCTTAATGTCAGTTATAGAAATATTCTTAACCTTCCTCAGAGAAGTGCAGGTGCCTTTGTTCTTGCCTCTGCCTGCTGCACAGCAGAGCTTGAGTTCTGTTCTTTGTTGCCTTTCACTTCTTGTAATAAGATGCACTTCTGGAAATCGAGTAAAAAAATCTAACAATTGAGAAATAACATTCAAACCCCTCTTTATGCCAGAAATAAAGAACTTCACTAAGGAAAAGGCAGTGGGAAATAAACCTTCTGCATTTCATAGACATTGAATCTCTCAGCTTTTCTAAACACCTAGCAATGCTCTGTGGGATCCTCAAGGTGAATTTTCTAATCATTTTTAGTTATCTTAATTTCAAGTTTTATCAAAATTTTCAATTTTCAGGAAAGAAGTTTTATATATTTATTTTTCATGAATATAGTAAATGCTGTAATTTTTTAGATTTTTTCCCAAGTAAAAAATTGATTATCAAAATACAGTATGAATTCATAAATTCCTTTATTTATAATTATTCCATAAAAAGCAGTCATTCCCAGAAGAAGAAAATACCCACTTACATTCGTAAGATGTAAGATGATGAAGTATTTCCCCCAAATAATATTTTAGGATCATTATAATGTACTATTTTAGTAAATTAAATGTCAAAAGATGTAATAAAGCAGTCATATTTGGATTAATTGCATAAGTTAAAAGTATCAGAGCCCTAATTTTTAGAAAAGTTCAATGGTTCCACTTATATTTTTTCTTACCCTATAATACAAATATTCTTTCAATTTTGCAGTAGCTTCTGCTGTAATGACTTATTTAAAATACAGTAGTTGGTTTAGAACTAAAAAAATATATTGAAAAGGGACAATTAATGTTTATGAAGCTGTAATAAGCAATTTTTTTAATGTATAAGCATATGTTCTGATGTTTCTAAGGTAAAATACTCAATGAATATGTGTTTCCCTGAGACAGGTAAACTAAGAACAGAATTTTCTCTTTCACTCGATCAGCTTAGGAGCGAAATGTGGGTCAAACCACGGAGGTGGATGTATAGATATTAGTTAGTTACCTGCTTGATCATCCCCATACAGGCATACCAGGAATCCAGCTCTTTTCTTGGACAGTGATAAATTATGCAGAGATATTGTTGCTGAGTTAACTCTGCAGTGGGAAATAATATGCAAATGCTCATGCAGGACCTTCACTTGGCTAATTAGCCGACTAAGCAACGCTAACTATAGCAGGCATTGTGCCATGTAAGCAGAGCTGCACTGCTTCTGAGACACAGCTACTGCCTGTACACAATGCTATTTTTGGGAACTGTGAACTCCTCACCGCTTATTCTGAGTGAACTGCATGCATCTAGCTCCCCCCTGGAGTGCAGAGAAAGAAGGCTGCTTCAGACAGGAAAACTTAAAAGAGACAAATGGCACTGAGTTTCTTTCACCTATGGGCTGGGTCTCCTGGAGGTACACACAGAGTCTCAGTCAGTGGCTGCTGAGATTGGCCTCAATGGCAGATCTGACAGGCTGCCACTTGCTCCATGAGCGTGAGCAATCTGTTTTCTTTCCTGTCATCTCTAAACATGGATATCTCCTTACAAATTTGGAAATAAAGACACCGCAACTGTCCAAGGAAATCTCATTCTTTTGATATAAATGACATTGCTGAGACATTAGTAACAACATTGGTAGTGTGAGTAGAGATCTGAAAATAGCCATATATATTAGTTCTGGTGGTTGATCCAAAATTACTGGGAAAGCATGGTTTGAGATTAATGCACCCCAAAGATGTTGCCAATCACACCAAGCATGTGATGTGGTTGTCATACTGGAGGGAGGGGATGTTATCCTGAGGGACCAGGACAGGCTTGAGAGATGGGCCCATGTAAACATCATGAAGTTCAACAAGGCCAAATGCAAGGTTGCATTGTGGAGTCTCCTTCACTGGAGATGTTCAAGAAGTATCTGGACACAATCCTGTAGAGGCCCTTGGGGGCGTCCCCTAAAATTAAGGAGACACAAGAGGCTTCTCTCAAAGCTGTTTGACCCCATTGGCTCCTTTCCTTGCTCCTATGTCCCTGAGCCACTCCTTCCCTATTCCCCTATTGGCCCTTATCTTGGTACTGCCCTGAGACCAGGTTGACCCCGAGGTCCCCTGGGGAGAGAGAACGGGGACCTTGACATGTGGGTACACAGGGACTCTGAACATCTCACTGCACGGGTGAATTAAACAACTGTGGATATTATGCAAAGGCCCTTTTTACTTCTTTACCCTGGACTTTACTAGGAGATATTCAGGCTACAACACAATCCTGTGCTGTGTGCTCTAGGATGGCCTTGCTTGAGGAGAGAGGTTGGTCCACTGTGGTCCCTTTCAGTCTGACCTGCTTTGTGATTTTGTGATTCTGTCCTGCAGCTGGGTCAGGGCAATCTGAAGCAAAAGATCAGGCTGCAAGGAGAATGGATTGAGAGCAGCCCTGAGGAAGGTACTTGGGAGCATTGGTTGACAAGAAATTCAACATGACCCAATAATGTGCGCTTGCAGCCGAACCGCATCCTGGCTGCATCAAAATCTGTGTGGCCAGAAGATCCAGGGAGGTGATTCTGCCACTCTGCTTCTCTGATGAACCCTCACCTGGAGCACTGCATCCAGCCCTAGGAGACCCCAACATAAAAAAGACATGGGCCTGTTGGAAGGAGTCCAGAGGAGAGCCACAAAGATGATCAGAGGGCTGTAGCACCCCTGCTATGAAGACAGACACTGGGAGCTGGGACCATGAAGAAGCTGCCTTCCAGTACCTAAAGGGGGCTACAAGAAAGCTGGAGGAGGACTTTTTACAAGGACATGTATTGATAGGACAAGGGAGAATAGCAGTAAACTGAGACTACATTTAAATGAAAAAAAAGGAAGAATTTTTTTATTATTTTTTATTATGAAAGTGGTGAGGCACTGGACCAGGTAGCCCAGAGAAATTGTGAAAGGCCCATCCCTGAAAGTGTTCCAGGCCGGGTTGAGTGGGGCTCTGAGCACCCTGATCCAGTGGATAGTGGAAGGGTTGGAACTAGAGGCTTTTTAAGGTCCCTTCCAACTTAGAACATTCTATGATTTTTTTTTTTTTAAACAGCTAGGAAAGTTGATATTTGGTACAAAATATGAGTTAAAAGGCAAGAGCTTCAAATATAGTAACTTGAGTTTGTTCCTGTATAATAAGAAAAATTAAGTGATGTTGATACAGACCCACAAAATCTTTCAGTTGAACTAAATAATAATTTTAAGGTGAAAAATATTCTGGATAATTTTTTTGTTTTCCAGCTGTGGGAGTCAGTTTCTCTAAGAAAGGAAAATGTTCTTAGAAGCTGTTTTGGAGCAGTTGCAATGAGTAGGTGGTAGGAGTACCAAAACTGCAGCTATTCAGGGTAAACCATGCTCAGAAGAGATAATTAAAAAATTCTTCTCCTTCATACTAAGGTCTATCATGATGTTAATGCCTTCCTTAATGAATTAGATACACCCTGCATTTTCCATACCTTTTTTTACTGAGTTGTTGTTCATTTATCATCTTCAGAAAAGCTCTGGCACATTTTTCATCTGGTCAGCGAATTTGGAAAGAAATAAATGGATGCAAATTGTGATTAATAACTTATTTACCTTACTTTTCTTTTTAAAGTGGCACCCCACAGAGCATGATGCCATGAAACCAGCAAGTAGTAGTGTACACAGTATATACAGGAAGTTATTCATTTGGGAAAATCTCATTTTGCAAACTAAAAATGCAATGAGGAATACTCAGAGCCTTTTGGCCTAAAACAAACAAGTTTTGACAGAAGGTCCCACCGTCTCAAAGGCTCCCAATGTCACTTGATTGAAGTTCCATGTCTTTAGTGATGTCAGTAAGTGATGTCCTCTGTGTCTCCAATGTCATCATCTCCCACAGAAAACTATCTGTTTATCTCTTACCAACAGCTCTAAGATGATAAATGGAGTTTTTATGGAAATCTTGCACATGATATTTTTGAGCAAGGAAAGACTGGTATCTTGTTTGGCAAAGAAGAGTCTTTCCAACTCTGAAAATGCAGTAAGAATTGTCCCTTCTGAAATATTCCCCTTCAGGAATATCAGTGTTTTGAAGCTGAGTCATTTTGCATTTCCTGGATGAAGAATGAGCCCACAGATGTTCAGGAGATGCTCTTGTTTAAGCATTCTTTGGTTTTACTAATAAATTCCACCTTGCATTGTTCATGAAGCAACTAATTTAAGAATCAATCAGGCATGCTATCAGGTTGTGTTTTTCAGAGCACTTCATGGACTAATATAAACTTACATGGAAATATTAGTTTTTTAATAATTTATATCCTGTATATCTTGGCATCATAATATTAAATTTTTTCTGCTATCTGGTTTTGGAAAGGACAGAGACAAAAGCAGGCCTGGTTAATGAATGAAAAGACTTGTTGTAGTGCCTTTTTTAGTTGTGGCTTCCTTTAGACTTCAGTAGTTTGAATTTGACTCGTTTAGTACCTGAAATTCAAGGTAAAGAGAAAAATAATCAAATATATCTTTTATTTCATACCTTTGGCTTTTTTGCATCAAAACCCTAAAAAAATGACCAAAGGAAAATGTCTGTTGGAGAATTTTTGTACTTTAGAGCTCAAATTATGTAATACCTACAAAAATGCTATCTTTAGGTTGATACAAAGGGAGAGGTCAAGCAATGTTCAAAGGCTTATTAGTCTTCTTTTTATCAACAATAGATACCAAACATTCTGTTCCTCAGAATCAGAAGCTTTATTTTAATTCCTTTTATCTAGCTGGAGAAAGGTTAAAGAGAAAGATTAAGGCATTAAGATTTGTAAGAATTATGAGATTCTCTAAAGCATTTTCAAAGAAGCTTTATTTTTGGCTCAGCTGCATGATAACACAACCAAACTTTTGTTCTGCTTTCTGCTGAGCTATTTATACTTAGGAATTCACTGTGGACATTGCCTGAGGTTATTATTATTTTCCCTTATGGGTTTGTTTGTTTGCTGGTGGTTTTTTTTGAAACGACATTTGAGAATATTATTCAAGCATTTATTTTGTGGTTGGGATGCTTTAAAATGCCCTTTTCACTTTCTCATTTACACTAAATGACTTTACTGTGAGTTTAATTCAGTGGAGGAAAATCTGTATCATACAAACCCAGAAAAGGAGGTGATATTTCTTGCAGCCTGAAGGAGTGAAACTTGGCCCTCATTTCACTTTTCAAAATGAGGTAAGGAAGCATGACAGGTGGCAGCAAAGAAAATACCAACATAAAACTTCATCCCTGAAACAGGATCCTGTAGAAATGCAGCAGAAACATGTCTAGTGAAAAGGGTTAGCTGTGTGGAAAGCTTCCCATGGAGTCTGAGCAGTGCTTCTAAAACTAAGGATTACTAAGAAACACCAGAAATTTTACCATGTGCTGAATGGTGCAGACTTGTGTTGACTGTTTCTAATTTTTCATTCTTTACAGAGTTTAAGTTCATTACCACTATTAACTGCAGTAGTTTTTAGATCAGCATAAGGCCAAGAAGAAGACTTATCAATTGAAAGGAGACAGATCAAGCTGAACAAAAACTGAACAAAACCAGATTTTACTTCGTGCCTTTTTTTTTTTTTTTAGTAATACAAGACTGACTTGTGGGTTGAATTTTGTCATAGTATTTTGGTTTTGTTTTTGTATAAGCCATAACTTATCCATGGAATTCTTTGTTGCGGGACAGAACTGGGGCCATGGTCTCAGTCTTCTGCTAGCTTAAACAATTTTTGAGTCCAGGTGAAAATCTGAGGCCTTACATGTTGGGGCACACCAGTACTGTACAGTATTTCTTTCTCATGGAAGAGGCACCAGCTTGAGCCATGGGACAAGTTGGAACATCAGGAAAGTGTTAAGAACTGACAGATGATTTTATAGGTTACTTGAGAAAGAGCAGATTATTAGGAGATGAAGTTATTTAATTAAGGATTTGGGTTTGTTTTCTTTGTTTTCATGAGTTTATAATTCTCTGATGTGCTCTTTAATGACAGTCTGATGCAGATTTGGGAACAGCATGGGATCTCTCAGTCTAGTGAAAAAGCCTATCTCTTTTGGGAAATGATCCATGTATTTTACTGCTTTGTAACTTCAATTTCCTATTGATTTTTAATGTTGGATTGCTTATGGTTTAAGCACAAATTTCTCAGCTTTAGTTTGAAACCTCTGTAAGCCATGCTGTTTACTAATGTACTTGTTATATGCTTCATCCCCATTTCCTTGACATAAATCATACTTAGTTCATTCCAAACTGTTTATTTGCACTGAGCTGTAAACTACAGGGCAGCAACTGGGTGTGAGTTAAAGAGGAACAACTTTACTAGAAATAATATTGAGTTAACAAATGACTTACACACAGGCATCCCATGCCCATCCAAACCAAGCAGTGTTTTAGAGCTGCAGCCCGGGACAGGGACGGGGCTCGGGTGTGCCTGGTGGAAAAGCCTTTCAACCCAAGTGATTTCCTCTTGAACCTTGCTTACCTACTCATGGATAAGGGGACTTCTGATTAGGTTTTGTGGCTGAGTGAACTTGGGGGAAAGTTATGACTCAAACATTCTGAGGAAAAAGTGCAGTGGCATGGGTATTATCTAAAAGCAAGCTATTTCAACTGCCCTAGGAATCTAGATGAGAGTTTGAGGCAAATAAAAAGCGGCAGCCTCACCTTTGAGGGCCTTAATAGACTTGAGGCAGCAGCTTTACAAGTAGTGCTGTGGAAAAAGGATTTAAAGATAGAACTGTCACAATTTTTTAGAAGCATCTGCTACAAAAAGACTGTAGAGCATACAAGAGCTATGTGACTCAGCCAGAAACAAGGTGAAAGGCTGTTTTGAGTGAATGATCTGAGTTTTCTTCAAGGCATCTGTAAGTCTTTTAATGGATAAGAACAGGGTGAAAGGATGTGACTGAAGCAGGTAAGTCTTTGCTACAGCAATTTACGAAGTTAAAAGGATTAAGTTTCTCTTTTTAGAAAAAGTCTTTCTTTTTAGTACACAGAGAACCTTTGAATTTTATAAGAAATGATACTGTCCGATTGCAGTTTACACTGATTTTAACAGAATGAAAGCTGATCTGTGTCAAGCTACCACCACCTAGTGGTAATAGGGAAATGGTAACAGCAACCCGTGGAAATGGAAGTATTTTTATCAGCATTTGTGCTTTCATTGGCGTTGTGCAATACAAAGAAGCAAGACTGATGAACTTTCATAGAAAACAAGTTAATTAATGTGGCAGTAGTCCCTTACCAGTTTAATTTTTAATGGCTCCTCCTTCTGTATTCTATGATATCTTGTTAAGGAGTAGTGAGTTAATAATATCTCTCTTAAAAGAATTGCTTGTAGATGTAATTAACTAATGCACCACTTCATTATTCTTGCCTGTTTTTTTGATGGATTGTTGATGTTTAAAAGGAGGTGATGTTTCTCTTATATGGGGCAAAAAGCGTTTTTTTAAAATGCAGCTAATGACATTTTATACCTTCTCTGGACTGAATTGATTATATACATTTTGTTTGATGTATATGCATTTGATACATTGCTTAAAAAACACTTTCACTTTTTAATAAAAATCACTTTCAGTTGTAACTTGACAGAGTCTAGAAGTGTCCTTCTCAAGCACTGTCTTAGTGAGCTGGTCAAACTAAAAATGTAGCACTGATTGACAATTTTTCCGTGTTTATGTCCACTGTTCCTCAAACACTGTGCATGGTGTCTTTTTGGAAAGGCTTCTGCTACTTTATAGTGCCTGTCAAAACTTGAATGCTTTATTTTCCCTTTTTGTACATTCCTGAAAATGAGATACTATTTCTTTTAGCATCTTAAGTACTGGGATGGCTGCTGTGAATCAGAAAGAAATGTGATCTCTGATCTCTTTTTATAAGTTCTTAGAGAAAAATAGAAATATTGGTGAAGGTCGTTAGTTGCTTTAAACTCAAGTTTTTAGAACATAACTGATTTACAAAAATTCATATCTGTAATTTTTCTTTCAATTTTATTGTTAGATTTGTAATGTAATGTAAATCCATATATTGTTATGTACATATTCAGATACGTTACACAGATGTGAAATTACCTAGTAAAAAAATGAGAGAGATTATTGTCCAAGTGCACTGACTGAGCCCACAAAAGTTATGTGTTGTACCTCACATTAAATGACAACTTTGTTTCTTGAAGTGGAAATAGATAGTTACCATTTTTTGATAAATGTGAGCATAAAATTAATATTCCACTCATAAATTGTTTTGTTGACTAGAAGTTGTTTTGTGTGTCAAAAAGATGTTTTGCTGCGTTCTTAGACTGAGTACATATTGTCTGCATTTTTTGGGAAGGGTTTCCTATGGTGACTTTCCTCTTCTGACCCTTTGCTCTGAATTTTAGACTTACCAGCAGTGTGAATAAACCTGTGGCTGCTTGGTTGGACACCTCTTAAGGTTTTCAATGTAATCTACCTGAGATTCTTTTTCTAAACAAAAGTCTTTACATTGATGAGGAAGACTAATACCTATTTTTTTTTACTTTAAAATTACCAGTATTCTCTAGGTGGTGGTTTTATCAAATCCAGTAGTGTTTTGGAAAACTAAAAAAAGAAGATAAGATAAAATCTGCATACTATGTCTGAAATTATTTCTTCTGAATATTGAATGAAATTTTTCCGTTCAAATTGAGTTGTATTTTGCCAGTTTAGACAAAATGGTATAATGTGGTCTTTACCCTTCTAGTACTGATTACAAATATGAAGGGATTGTAATGTTTTTAAATGATGCATTGTTATTTGATGTCTTAGTATATTGAATGAATTAGGATACCTTCATCTTTTGGGAGGTGTACCTCCTGTCATGCTGCAAAGTGGGAATTTGAAGATGTAGCAAAATGTGTTTTGGCACTGGACTGTGCACATGGGTTTGTGTCTCACCATGGGAGGTGCTTCTCATGGTACCAATTCCATCACACTGCATTTCCCCTCAGAGGGAACTAGGCTGGTGTGCTGATACCACAGTCAGCAGGGAGCAGATGAAGAGAAGACATGTTTGTGCCTGCTGGAAACACCAGTGGTGGCTTGACATCATACTAAAGGCAGGAAGAAGTGGATTTTTTTTTTTTTTAATTTCAGGAAGTATTTTGACTGTAATTTGGATCCAGGTACCAATAATGGTGCATTACTGTTTGGACCTCTTGATATTACATGGTAGTCTTACTCCTAGTTTTTCCCTCAGCATCAGGAACTACACTGATAGGACAAGAAGTAATGGATGCAAGCTGAAAGAGTGGAACTTTATGTTTAATATGCAGAGTAAAATTCTTTACTGTGACAGTGGTGAGGCACTGGAACAGATTGCCCAGAGAAGCTGTGGATGCCCCATTCCTGGAAGAGTTCAAGGCCAGGTTGGATGGGCCCCTAGGCAACCTGGTGTAGTGGGAAGGTGTTCCTACCCATGGCACAGGAGCTGGAACTAGATGATCTTTAATGTCCCTTCCAGCCCAAACCATTCTGTGACTTTATGAACATTGTCATGTGCTGATTCCACATTTGGATTCCTTTTTTTCTCCTTTGATCAACCTAAATGGATCCTTTCTCTATTTTTCTGTGTTTCTTTAACAAAATAATATAAATAAAACTATCAGCTGCATCCCACCATGTTTGCCGCAATTTTATAATCTCCTGAGCTCTTTCTCCTGCTCTGTGATGCCTCTCAAGGCCCTGTTGTATGCTTGTAAATCTGCCTCAGTAACTTCCAAAAGAACCAAGTGGGGCAGCTTTATTGATATCTCCTGTGTTCAGTCTGCCTGATGGCACTGACGATGGTGAAAGGTATGTGACTAAAGGATAGAAGGATCTGTATAGCAGAAGAGCCTCTCTCCATCACACTGAAATTAATTCATCACACTGAAATGAATTAATCTACAAATGGCAAGCTGTAAGAATGTAAACAGGCCACATATGATGGTTATTAATACAGCTTTAAATTGTATTGGCAGTAGCCCAAGTTCTTTGTCAAAGTTGGAACCCACTTATGAGCAGTCAAACAGGGAAGAGTCAGGGAGGTCTCACTCCTCAGTGTTATGGGTCCTAAGAGAGAGAGAGCTGTTTCTGTCAGCCTGCAAGTATTCAGTGAAAGACTGCAGTTTCAGGGATAAGAGTTAATGACTAAAACAGCATTCCATGACTGAACTTTTAATTCGCAGAAATACTCTATTAATTAATTGATTTGCTTACAGGAACATACTTTCTCAAAACAAGTGATCAAGTAAATGTTCTTTGTTCTGGAAACAGCACAAATTTAGGTCAGTATACAATAAAAGAAAGCCCTTTAGGTGGCGCCCCTTAGCAAACTCTCCTGTTGAAGTTGCTATAATTCCATCTGAAGTCTTGAGAGAAAATGTGTCTGTAAGGGTAATTGTCTGGTCTACTGCTCTCATTTTTTGATCCTTTTAATGATTATAAGAATTTTCACAACAAATTTTAGTTGTGTAGTTTGTCTGCCCAAAGTGTGCTAGGTGACATCCAAGCTGCCGAAATCCTCGAATAAATCTAACCTTTGCCTAGAAAGCACCATGTTCACTCCAATGCTTTTAATTTCTGTTACTTCTGAGCTGTTATGATGGAGATGAGAACCCAGTCTATTGACTTTTTTTTCTAAAGAGAGATGTGTTTGATTTTTAAACCAAATTGAAATTGTAAATGCAAACAATTAAAAAGCTTTTTTTTTGTTTGTTTTAATTGTTTTTTATAGCAAGCAAGACCGTCAAGCTTATTGGAAGAAGAGGGTTTGCTGGTATTAAGTTGAGATGTTTTGTGTTCTTATTTTTTCTGTTGAGCCCAAATGTGGTCTTATTTTTGTCCAGACAATGCCTTAATATTGAAAATGCTTGGCACCTTGACACCCTATCCATGAGAAATCATTCCTGCAATTTTATTTTAACTTATTACCGATTCCACTTCTTATTATCCCCTTCCCCTTCCCACCAATTTTAGGCTTGAGGCAGGGTTTTTTGCGGCTGTCAGGGTTTGAAGTGTGATCCTTATGTGCCTGGTAGGATGGTAGAATATCTCCTGAAAAGGTCGAGCAATAAGAGTGAGAAAGAAGCCTTTTCAGAGTCCAGAATAAAGAAAGCAAGTGGTATTCTACCAAGTCCCAGAAGTTCTGCACTGATGACCATGAACAAGGCTTATGTTGGCACTTTTGATGCTTTTGGTGCTCTGGAGTTCTATTTCGTTTGCTCCTCAAGGAACTAATTATTTTAATACATTTCTCTTAGGTTTCACTTTTTCCTGAAAAGACAATTGAGATTTCTTACAGCTTAAACATTGCTTTTACTGGAGAGATTGTTGGGATGTCTTGGGCCAGTGAATGTTTAGGGTGACACTTTGAAGAACCAGCTGTTGTTGCAAAAAGATCTGAACCAGGATTGTACATGATAATCTCTTTTAAGGCTTTGTTGACTAAACTCCATCTGGAGCTGGGATACATAACTAATAACTAACTTGAACACTTGGGACTTAACAGCATGTGCCCTTATAGGTACATAGATTTATGACTCTCATGTATTTAAACCCACCAAAACTCTGGTAAACACGAACTGTGGTAGTCTGCAGAAACACACTGTGTTTATTGTGTGTGCAGAAGTATTAAATAAATTGCATTAATAAAAAGCCTACTGTTCATTTTCTGATAAGCAAAATGAGGTTGGCAATGTATGATGATAACTTTATGTTAACCTTCCAGCCTTTGTGAGTAGAATAAAATAAAAAAAATGTTGAAAATAAAAATCTTTATTCAGAACACAGATTAATCTTATAAAGACAATTATGACTTAATTTATGAAGACATCTTTTAATATTAACTTCTAAGCAGTGATGGTGGATTGCATGAGATTGCTAGCCCCTTGAGCCCCAAATCACACGTATTTTAATTTGTATTTTTTCCCACAATTAAGTTGGCTTCAGTGTTTGATATGAAATTAATATATTTTTACATTTTTCCCTATGTTTTTTTTTTTCTGTTTGTTTTTTTTCCCCTAAGCTTTCAGGTGGTTTTTTTCATTGCTAGCCTCTTGAAATTTGGCAGCATGAAGAACTGCTTAAAGTCACATAAAGGTTTTTATATAGAGTTTTATTATTTTCATGGTATTTTCCACTGCTTTTCTGGAGTAGTCAGGTATTAACCAAATAAGCCTGCCTTTTGCTGAAATCCGTGTACACTAGGCTATGCACAGCAGCAGATATTTCTGAATAATAGCCTCAAGAACAGAGATTATATGCCTCATCAGCTGCTTGGCTTCAAGTTGTATTTATTCAATGGTTGTGGGATGGTTTGGCAGATAACTGTCACTCTGTTTTGTGTTTTTATAGTTTTTCTTGTTTCTTTACTGCGAAGCCCCAACCACTGACAAGGTTCAGTGGTATCCTTTGTTGTTTTCCTCCCATTCCAGAACAAAGCCTCACTTTAGTACCTTTTAAGACACCAAATATCAGTTGTTAGGCATAGAGCTGTTTTATGGTACAGCACAATCCAAACAACAAGTGACAGCTTCTAAACAGGCATCCAAATATGAACTTAGTGCTTTGAATCCTGTGCTCCTGGTGCTTTGTTAAGGTGTGTGTTTGCATAAGCAGCCATCATTTTTCCAGAATGGAGAAACCCATCCTTTGGAAGTGAGGCGGGAAAAACGTCCTTCTGCGTATTTTTATTACAATATTCCCAAGTGTGTACTCAAGTTCAGACTCACACCTCTTTCTTACATACCAAGTATATCCATTGACTAGAGACTTAGCATGTGCAGAAACTAACTACAGTTAGTTTACTGCGTGTGCACTTTAATAAAAAAATCTGTAGCCTTGACTTCTGCAGTTAATCCAAAAAGCCTTGGAAGGAAGGGTACAGCCCATCTCAATGGAAGTACTGTCCTTTCCCCTCTCCTCAAATCATCCTCAAGTTTTCTGTTCTCCCAAGTGTGTCCTACTTCAGAATCACATTCACAGGCACCAAGAAGTTCCCAAAACTTTATCTTTGGCTCCCCTCCTATCATGGTGACAGACCTTGAGGCACTAATTTCCTGCAAAACTGGCTTCTTTTTGTGCATCTGGGGACAATTTTGAAAGCTGCAGGTTTGACACATTGACAGGACTCATTTGTGAGATGGATGACTGAGATGAGGTGGAATAGGGAGGACCTCGTATGTGTCAGGGGCAGTCCCAGGAAATCATAGCTCCTGTCTTTTGTACTTGCTCAACCCATGAGAGCAGTAACATCAGGACCCAACCCCTTCAATCTCTGTATCATTACCTTTCGTTTCACTTTAAGGGAATTTTGAGCATTAATATGTCCTGTGAGCCTTTGTAGACTGAGGTTTTGCCCATTGCTACATTTTTATTCCAGAAGAGTCACAGTTTGCTACAGCACTATTACTTTGGGAGGTTTTTTAAATTATGTACTCATGTAGTCAAGAGTCTGAGTAATGACACCTCTGTATATATAATGATTTGGGTAATCTTGTTAATATGCATGATGGGCTTCTCCAGTAGAAATCAAAAGTCAGATAGAAGTAGTTTCAAAGGAGTCATTAATGCCTTAATGTGTTAATGCTCTGTGCATAATGGTGTTCCTCCATAGTCAGGCATCATAATGGTCTTAGTACAGAAAAATGGATGTAGCTCCTCTTTCATTTTATCCCAGACATAGGTCTTTCTCATGTAAAACTGCACAGTAAGACTAAAAAATTGTGTGAAAACTGAGGTCATAAGTAAGGTATAAAAAATTCTCAAGAGTTTCATAGGTGTGTTGGAGCAAAACAAAAGCTTTCAAAAGACTGCAGCCTAATAGTAATTAAAATGTGGAAAAGTTGTGGAGTTGAGCTACATTAATTTTATTCTTATTTTTGTTGTATATTTGTAACATGGCAATGCACACAAATAAATGCAGGGTAATTTTTTTACCTTATTATCTGAGAAAAATGGGGAAACAATGTTAAATAGAGAACATTGAATTGATAGCATTAAACTTCTTATCTTGCATTCAAAACATCAAAATATATAAAATACAAAAAATGTAGGGTGTTTAATCAGTATTTCTAAAGAAAGCATCAGCAGATTTCTCTTTTTGTACATGAGGTATCAGAGATCATTATACTGGAGACAAATACTTCATCCACTCTGATCTCTCTTGTGCTCAGCCCCAGTCTAATACTTACTGTGAACAGTGGAATAATTTGAATGAGAGAGAATGAATGACTCCCCAAACCAGCCTGATAATTTTATGGCTAGAGATTTTGCTTGTGTGGAAGAAATGCTGAATGAAGTTATTGTCCAAAGGAGGTAGAGAAGTGATGTTTTAAGTCTACCTCCCATATAGCCATTGGTATGCTTGCCTCTTACAAAACAGCTCCTTAATGTTCCTGCACATTTTTAATTCTTCCAATGCATGCCTCTATAAAACAAAATAAGTTTGTAAAATTAATAGCAACAAATTGCTGGAGTCAGTGAAGTCTCTGAACTTGCCAAACTGCAAAGTTGTGAAGTTGCCAGACTGCTCAGTATGGTGCATAACTTCTTGCTTAAACTGACCCCAGTGCCAAAGCAATGAGAGAAAGTAAAAATGGTCTTTAAAAACATTTCAGAAGTTACAGACTAATAAATCTGATGTACAGAAAAAAAATAGGAGCAGTGATTATATCCGTAAAATAGTGTTGCAAAAGGAAAGAATAAATGTTACTTTTGTAGGAAGAAATTACACCCTAGGGCATTAATTAGGGTAGAATCTAGGGTAGGCTTTCAAGTAAACTTCCTAGAATTGATGGAAGTACAATAAACACTTAAAGAAATTTTAGATAAATCTTCTCACTAAATATTATAAATAGGTTAACAGGAAAGGTGAGCTTCTTCTAGACTGGCAAGAGTCTAAATAAAAGAAAAAAAGGATAAAAATTAATAGGAAGAGATGGGAAGAGATTCTTTTTTCACATTAATAAATTAGCTGAGAGAAAATTTAAACGGTAACATAACAATTTTGTAGAAGTTCCCCGAGTTAATCACCATACTTAAGTCTAAAACTCAGTGGACATACTGGCATATAATTGCATGTCTTAATTATTAAAAAGTTTAAAAAAGGAATGAAATTACTATTGATAAATGTAGGTTATGCAAATGAGTAATGTATGTATTCAGAATTAGATGCTCCTAGTCCTGTTTGCATACATACCCTTGGGAACCTGGATGGAAAGGAAATATGTGACAAAATATTACTGATGCTCTTCATAAATTCTCTGTCTTCTTTTTTCAGAAAGGGCAAATGTGGGGGGGTTTTTCATTTGTTGTTTTTGTTTGTTTGTTTTTGGAATGGGATGGCTTTCTTTTGAGGAGAAATTAAAAACTTCAGAATACTTTTGGAAAACAAATATCATGATAATTAATGGATGCTGGCATGTAAATGGAGAAAGGAAAACAAATAGGGAAGGTTGTCCAGCCTTCCCAAGGATGGACAAGTCAGGGAATAACTAGCGAAAGTATTAAGTGCCAGACATAAATAGTTTTTCACATAATGCTTAATTGAATACAAGAGTTCATGTCTGATAATAGTTTTATTGATAACTTCAAAAGCCATTAGAGAAGTTAAAGTAATAAAAATACATTAAGTGGTATTGAAAAATATGGTGATTTACTAAAGCTCTGCTTATTTTTAGCCACAGATAACTGATGATGGAAAGCCACGCAAGAAGTAATGCTCTTTATTTGCCCTGATTTCTCTTTTGAAGCCCTACATGTGAATTCTTGATCAAGTACCTCTAATTTATATAATTCTTATTATTTTCAGCATAGATGTGCTTACTCTCTCTTGCAAGTGGCCTTCTGTTTGCTTATTAATTTTTCAGGTCCAGGAAAGAGGTTCCAGTTGAAGATTTCAGCTATACCTGTGAATAGCTTGCAGTCTGTGTTGTGTATCTCACTATGTTTGGAGATCTGCTCTTGCCTGGAGATAACAGCCCCAAAATACCATCATAGCATTGAGCTTCAGCTGCAGAGTTAAGAGTTGTGATCTTACCAGCGTCTCCTCAGATGGATGGCCATATTCACCAAGGCCTTAAACCCCTGTCATCTACAGTAGCTTGCAACTGCGGGCTCTCAAATTTTATATTTTACATTTCTGCTGACATTGGCCTCAATTAGCACTTCCTGCCGTGTTGGCAGCAATATGTGGGAATTAGCATATACCCTGCAAGCTCTTGACACTCCCTGCCCTGCTTGGTGTTGTGCTTTCTCCAGATTTATTTGCCTGAAAAAAACAGAAGGAAAACACAGAACAAATTATCGACTTTGGCTGCTGCATGAAAGTATTCATTTTGATCATTTCACAGAGCAATTAAATAAACATGGATGTGACTATAAATTGCTAGAAAGGCTATGAGTTCAAATATTTGGCTTTAAAGTCCTTTTAATACATCCAAGCACCTTGCCTGCAGCTGGTAACATCTGCAGGCCTGATGTGCCTGGGGAGTGCAGCCCTAAGCTGAGGCTGCATCTACCAGCCTGTTTATATCCTACCTATCTCTTTTTTGTATGACTTTCCTGTATTTTTCTATGAATAAAAATTTTCATCCATTAACTTATTTTCCTCATAAAACTTTAGTTGTTTAAGAGAAAAGATCTGCAGGACACCCTCATATTTTCAAATGATAATCAGGAGAGGACACATGAGGATTTTTTAATATATCTTTTAATGTGATTCTTAACTCTGCAACCAAAAAATGAAATAAAAATTGCTGTATGAAAAATGAAAGTCTTAATTGCCACTCTCAAAATAGCTAGGCCACCTCATAACTGTTATTCATAATGACATTTTATTGCATGAACCTTGAAAATTATTTTCATTCCTTGATTATAAGGACTGTTAAGAGAACATGCATTTTGTTATAGATGCAAATATACTAGCTGGCTTTTCACTGACCTTGAGTAAACCCTTAGCTGACACATAATTTTAGTTCCCTTGAAATCCATTACAAAGGTTAGATTACTCCCCAAGCCCAACTTTAGCCTGTCTATAAAATGAGCGATGAATATTTGCTTATTTGTGGGTAGCCCCTAAAAGAGCACAATGCATCTCACAGATTTCCACCCACTGCATTCCTCCAAGTTCTTGGAAGTTTTATGGGAACACATGAAGGAAAGAGGCTTATATCTAAAATTAGTAACTTAAAAAGAAAAAAGAAAATGTCTACTATAAAGTGTAGATGCAGGACTGGTACTTTCTCACGGTATACTCCTTTGCTTCCTATGTTTTGCTCTGACTGCAGGGTGACACACATGCTATTTCCAGAGAGGAGCATTGATACTGACACACCACAAAGCCTAGATGATTTAATTATGGACAACCTGTTCTGAGACAATGCTAGGAGAAAATAAAGGCAAATGATTCTCATGTTTCTTACCTAACAAAATGAAGCAGCCATCTGAAATGCATCCGTGTTTTTTTCAAAAGTGTTTAGCAGGCACATCATGTGGAAACCTCAATGATTCTATGATACAGACTCATCTAAAGACAAAATGTAAGCCTGTGTAAGTATATAATGTGAAATTATTTAAAACAAACTAGTATACAGATTGCTCATTAATGCTATTTGTAATTATAATTGTCAAGTCTAATTGGCATTAAAAATATTTGCAAACTGTACCATTTTAATCTTTGGAAAGATAAGGTCTGATGACATCCATCTTAATTTTTGGCTGCTCAAAACTGGAATTTCTGGGGTCCCATTAGATAGCTCTGATTAAAGGCAGTTTTCTTGGATTCTATCATTAGATTCACGTAGAAAAGTTTTTTGGTCACTTACAAACAGATTTGAAAAACTTTGTTTTAGTCACTACTTGACTGGACTGCTTCATTTTAAAGTTTGAAGGTTATGCTTAATTTTTGCATGTAGCAACTCCCTTCCCATTGTAGAAATATTGGAGACTTGGACATGCTGTAGTTGAAGTACAACTCTTGAAAATGTTAGAGCCCTGTGCTAACAATTTTAAATAGTGGACATTGTTTAGCTTTTGGTAAAGTTTAAGGTTTTCCAAGAAGTTTCCTGCTTATTCAAGTTGCACAAATTTTACATGTTATTGTGGAATATTTTCTCTGTTCATGTCTTTTGGGATTTTGAATACTTTTATTTAATATTTGCTTAAGATATTGTTAAAAGTTTATGGGCTGGTTTGGATGCTAAATATATTATTCAAACAGCTTTCATGAAACTGGATTCTTCAGGAAGAGGTAATAGAAGAAGGAATTTTGAAAGAACAGTCAGCCACTCATGAGGTAGCTGTCTTGAGCCTAAGAAAGTGCATGTTTTGAGTGACTGGGCATTAAAGAGCCACACTTTCTTAAGGAACACACAGGAGCAGCTGATGGGGAATTGAGAAAACTTTGCTGGTTTCCAAGGGTTGTCATTTAAGTGCAACTTAGAAACTGCCTGTCTTTCTGGTGACTGTATGACCTATGCATCATTTTCTCTCTCTCCACCCCATCCTTGAGAAATGCAGCACAGGAGAGAAGCTGTCAGATTTTACTGATTTCTATAAACTTTCTTATGGTTTAGTATTCAAACCACTCAGTGCTCTCATTATCTGTTATATGTTCTTTAACTGCTGCCTGTCACAACACTGAAAATAGGAAACAAGTGCTTAAAGGAGAACAGGATAGGCAGAAAAAATGAGTTGCCTCAGCATCACCTACACTTGCTATCAACTCCTTTTGTCCTTTGTATTGGATTTCAATTTAGATCTTTATGAACTGGACACTTTGGTAGACTAAGGTTAGCAACTTCTGATATCTGACTTTTAATAGGTAAAACAAAAGAAGATGCTATCAACACTAGACTGTAGCTTTAAAACAAACCACCAAATTCTGGTAAATATAGTATTGTGTTTATATATATTATTTTGTTGTTTTAAATTGCTAAAACTTCCCTAAAACCAACCTGTGAATTCTTAAGGACTAAAGAATGCAAAGGCATATAGAAACCTTTTAATCTATTTTTTTAGGATTTCATTCCTATTATTTTATTACAGGGTATTGGCAGTTCTGGAATTCAGACAGTGGGCAGCTTTTCAAAACAGATGCTGTCTAGGGAGATTGCTCTGCTTGCCCTCTAAGTTCTGTCTTAAACTTCATTTATGAAGCTTTCTTTTTTATCTCTCTTCCTTTCCTTCCCCATTTTAGAAGGATGATAGAGAGACAGGCAGAGAGATACAGAGCACATAATTCCACCCAGGGAAAAAAAGAAGTGTGAGGAAGAGTTAGCCTAGAGCTTTGTATTTGTAAGTCTATGCAAAAAAAAAAATTTTTTTTAAACTGTCATAGAATGGAAATGGTTTGGGACCTCAAAGAACATTCAGCTTTAACTCCTCTGCCTTTGGCAGCCATGCCACCTGGTAGATCAAGTTGCTTAGGGCCTTATCCAACCTGACCTTAAACACTTCCAGGAATGGGGCATCCACATTGTGTTGGAGCAACCTGTTCCAGTGCCTCACCATCTTCACAGAGTTTCTCACTAACATCTCACCTGAATTTCTCCTCTTTTAGTTTAGAATCATTCCCCCTTTTCCTGTCACTATCTGCCCATGTACAAAGTTGCTCTCCCATTTTGTATGCCCTCTTCAAGTACTGGAAGGCCACAATGAGGTCTCCCAAACCCTTCTCTTCTCTAGGCTGAACAATCCCAACTCTCATCCTATTTTCCTAGGAGAGTTTTTAAAGCCCTCTGATCATCCCCTCTGGAACTGTTTCAGTAGGCCCAGATCTTTCTTGTGCTGAGGATCTTAGAACTGGATCACACTGCAGGACCTCAGGTGGGGTCTCATGGAGGTGGAATAAAGGGGGAGAATTCTCCCTCCCTTGGCTTGCTGGCCACACTGCTTTGGACCCACCCAGGATATGGTTGACCTTCTGGGCTGTGCACACTGATGGCTCAGATCCAGCTTTCCATCCACAAGAACCTCCAATTCCTCCTCCACAGGGTTGCTGTCAATGGGTTCTTCTCACAGTCTGTGCTCATCTCTGGGATTGTCCTGACTCAGGTGCAGCACATTGAACTTGTTGAACTTCAGGAGGTTCCCATGGTCCTGCTTCTCAAACTTGTCCAGGTCCCCTTGTATGGCATCCTGCCCTTCTGTTGCATCACCTACACCACTCATCTTTGTGTCATCTGCAATCTTGCTGAGGGTGCACTCGGTACCTTAGATAACTTAACCAAAATATCTGATTCTTCTTGTGGCTAATGTCTTATTCAAGTTAAATTTTCAGAGCTGTTCTTGAATGAATATAGTGGAAACTAATTTTCAATATTCTGCACTGCATACCTCCCTGCTTATGCATTCAGGTGCTAATTTTATTTTTTTACATGTCAAATTGTGGTGCAAATGTGCTCAACTGAGTATAAATGATGCATTTTAAATTGTTGCATTAGAAAATCACTGTAGTAATAATGCAGTGCAGTTTTCTGTGCCATAGTGTCATCATGATTTCATTGCTGAGCACAGTGCCTCAATGTCAAATGCCAGAGTTCAGAAAAAGTAGTTATTCAAGTGCCAGAATAGCACTGTCCCTTCTGCTCTGCCAGCTTCTGCAGCATAAACAACAGCTGTCACTCAATGCTGTGAATGAGTGCCTGGTGTACAAACAGTTGTTTTCATACCCAGGCTTGTGGGTCAAGGCAGCAGGGATGTTGAGGAGGGTACCACTGATAGAAGCTTTCTGCAGTCTAATGATTGCAGTGGGGTGTAAGAGAAATGCTGGCACAGACATCTCTATCACTTCTCCAAGGGCTGTGTGCATCACAGGAGGGGCTCCCCAGTGAACAACCTTCCCAGGGTCTGGGACCTCTTGGATGTCCCTGAACAGTTAGTCCCAAAGGAAAAGAGCCTAAGCAGAGAGCTGAATTTGAGGTACATTTCTGGTTGTGTTTTACTCTATCTTCTAAGAAAAAGTGGGATTGCCCACTGAACATTTAGATTTAAGTAAATATCATTCAATTAAGTGGTGTTTTGTTTGCTGTTGAAATATATTGCCGGCTTTTGCTGACCAGATCCAGAAGTTGAGCTCTTCGTCTAAAGGCCTTGGCTGCTGTCCCAGAGATCATTCAGAAATGCAAAGACCATTCACTGAATTTGTAAGTGGTCATGGTGACAGTCAGGTACCAGAAATGGCTTCATTTGTGCCAGTAAATAGGATCCTCTGAAACTGTGCACTAATAAATATAAAAAGTTGTCATTTTGTTTTTCCATACCAGTATTTCAATGTTTTATCAGTCAGCATTTAATGTTTCAAACATTTTGTTTCAGCATTGTTTCTTTAAAATAGTAATTCCCATATCAAAAAGGTATTTTTGAAAATTATCTACTGTTTTTGTTAAAAGCCACTCCTTTATATTTCCAAGGAAAAATGTTAATTTCTCAAAACATAGTTCCAGGGTGATAAACTATGCTTTGTTTTTTTTTAAAAATAATTAATACTTTACCTTGCTAATAGATTGCCCAAGGCTTATTATAATAGATTGAAGAAATAACCACAAAACATGACTGTCCTCTGAGACTCAGTTCCATTGTCTCAACAAACTGCATATTTCTCAGATAGTATCTCATTTAGTTTTGGTTTTGAAGTCATTAAGCATTTCCTTGCAGCTTCAAGTAAGAGTCTAAAAATCTGGCAAAAGCCCAATGCAGTTTAATAATCCAACCATGAAATAACAAAAAGGGCTCATTACTGCTATCTAATATTAAAGAGGTCTAATGTTAAATTTGGAAATGCTGATTGTAGAGTTTCAAGTTCTGCTAGAACTTAAAAAAATACACATTCTCTGTGTTCAGAGTATCACTGAAATCCTTTTTTATTTTGGTGGCATCTGTGATTTTCTTACCTGGGTGTCTGTGCCCCTCTCCAAAAAAAAAAAAAAGTTGCGTTATAGAAGCAGTAGGGAAAGTAATATCTATCTGTATGATATATGTGCATGCTGTAGGATATACCAATATGGAGGTGAGTTACAGCAACTTCTCCAGCTTTGTCATGTAGGGGACATTATATATTGTATTATAAACATGTTTAATGTTCATCTGTTGTTTGTGAATTTAAGCGTCTGTTCCTAATGGCATTGCTTGTAAATCTTCAGTACCACAATTCCTAAATCTGTGCCAAACAGCATTACATTTATTTATGGTGACACAGTTACAGGACCTGTTTTATTGCTCTGTGCACAGACAAAGGGTTGTCCTTTTTTTAATCTCTGCAGAAGCATTTTTACTGCATTTCTGCCCAGAGCGATGTAGCAGAGAGAAACTCAGTTCATTTGGCTTTGGATGCTGCTGCTCATTTGGTTTCTTACACATCCCCAAATGCTTAGCAGCTAAATACAAGTATCTTCAGCATGTGAGGTGATCATTTGGGTTTATTTTCCTGGAACACATATGTGGTAACAGATTCCCTGTTCTGTCTATAGCAGTTGTAGTACAGCTCTCGATGGAGAAGGCACAGTGAAGGGTTGTGAATGGCACGTTTGTGCCTGTGAGAGTGTGTGTGTGTGTGTGTGTGTGTGTGTGTGTGTGTGTGTGTGTGTGTGAAGGGAGTCAGCAAATGGATATAATCTGCAGCTCCTTTGAGAGAAGAGGAAATAATGTATCTGCTACAGGGAAGTTTCAGGAAAGTCCTTGGATTTTATCTTCTCTGAGTGGAGTCCTGGGGTGCTGTAGTGTCCTACCCTCATGCTCAGTGTTAGTCAGTGAAATATAATAGGCTCTGGATTCACTTCCCAAAAGAAGTGGTAAAAGCCAGGTTATTTGTAAGGCTTTAAATTATACTTGACAAAAACCCTTGGCAAGATTATGTTGCATTTGAAAGTACGCCAGCTTGTGCTTCCCAGCACTTCTGCTGCGGAAATATCCTGCAAACCCAGATTTACAGATGTCCAAAGCAGCCGGGTGGCAACAGTGAATCTTAACATATTTTAGCTGTAAGATATGGAGTTGTGAGTCCTGTGGAGGAATTCCCACCTGCTGTGCAATGGGTTTACTCTGCTTTTCTGTGGAGAGTGTCAGTGAAAGCTAGAATCTTGCACCCTGGCTGCACTGGGTGTCCAGAGGATCCAGCAGGAGATGCAGTGAATTCTGGCATCCCACGAGCCCTGGGAGATGCTGAGCTGGTAGTGGGAAACATGCAAACTGCTTGGAAACACAGGTCTAGAACAGCACAGAGGTTTGCAGGGTGACCTTCTAGAGAGCTGAGGAAAAAAGCAGATTAGTGACACATTTCCATCTGGAGGAGTCTATGTTTCCACAAATTGGCTGAGTTTGAATGTACTGGCATTTTTGATTGGAAAAAAGTTTCACAGTTTAAAAAAAAAGGTGTTCTTACTAATATACTAGAACCATGCTTTAATTGAATCCTTTGGGACCTGAAAAAGCATGGAAGATAAATTTTAGATGCATGCAAAAAGTTTCAGTCTAATGAATATCCCAGATAATCAGAAAGAATTCAATGCAAAATCCATCTAAAAAGTCTTCTGAATAAAGTATTTTTTAATTAAAGGATAAGGAGAATGTCTTTTGCAAGTGTCAGCTTGTATGTGTAAACTATTCAGATGTATTCAATGTTGTTGAAGAAGTCATCCACCAAGTTCTGTACAGGTGAGTGAGATGGGTTCCAGAATCTGGTTTGCGGTAGGGTCTGCAGTTCTAGACAGATTGGCAAGGGTTGGGGTTTGTTTACTTCATTGCTTGTTGTCACCCTGATTTTCTCAAGTTTTACTAAGCCTTCTGATTTGCATTCTTTGCACAAACTTTCTCATGCACTTTATGTAAATAACTTATTGTTTTGCATTCCTTTGTGGAGGACGAGCAACCTGACGGACAGTTGGGTTGCCCAGTGGCATTGAGGAGGTGGCACTGTAGCCCTCCAATGACACTGGGATTTAAAAAAGATATAAATATGGAGTCAGATGTTTTAATAAAGTTTTTTCAGTTTGCTTTCACCAGAGCTGCTCTGTGTTGTTCTTGTGTCACCCCCCGGGACAGGGTGACAGCTTGTTGCACTCTTTCATTTCAAAGAGAGGTTGTGGGTAGGATAATGGCTTGTTAGTTCAACTTTGTGATATCCATCACCACTGATGAGTAGGTGGCTTTATAGATTTCTGTATTTGGAATGAATTTATCTATTTGCATATGAATTGAGTAGAGAATAGTTCTATACACAGGTAACTTCAAAGACTTTCTTAATGACACCCTTCTCTAAACTTCTGCAGGAAATAATCCCATCAGTTGCTTTAAGAAAGTGTACCAAAAAAATTTTTTTTGTTAATTTTTTTTTTTCAAGTTAATCAAAATTGGTAATTACCTATTATTATTATTCTTAGGCAATAAAATTAGATGAAACCAACACAACCTCACTGCAAAAGTAGTGAATCTCCACTGCTTCCAAAGTAAAAATTAGATCTCATGAACTATCCAAGGTATGGCTTATATTATAAAATGCAGTGCTTTTTTTCTGTTTTGCTTCCCTTCCTATTTTTAATAGCTAAACCCATCAACTCAGTTCCAAGAATATATTTAGCTGACTAATTTAATCTAATTTTCTCATTGAGCATGCACTGGAATAAAAAAGCAAATCAATAGCACTTTTGGATATCTTCAAGATAATTTCAGTTCCTGCTCCCTGTGTCAGCCCCTGTTCTTTTATAAGACAATGAGCAAAGCTGGTGAATGTGGATAGGTAAAGGTCAGTATTCCATGTTTCTTAAATGTATGAGGAAATTTTTGTTCTTAGGATGTTACTAACTCTGTGGTCTGGTTTTTTTGAGTAACATACAGCTGATGCATCCTTGGTTTGAGGTGAAAATGCACCCCACTATTGCAGAAATGGTATCTTCATAGGCTGTTTTCTGAGGTGCATCTAAGACTTGTGTATATTGGTTTGTTGTCTTGTTGGGTTTTAGTGGCAGAAACCTGTAGACTCCACAGTACTCAGTTTCTTGTCTTTTGTTGGATAGCTTAGTCCTTCTCAGCTCAGTTGGTAGGTTTTGTTTACTTCTAAGACAGCTTTGTGGGAAGCTGCTGCTTAAAGCTGACAGGCCACATGTATTTATCTGCTTTTTGTTTCTGATTTGATTATTTTTTGTTTATATTGTACTATGTTCCATAGATTTATTTGTGAATCTCTCATCTGAATCTCAGCTTCTAGAAAATCCTACAAGATTTTTCAGCTTTTTTATTATTTACATGCATTTCTAGACCATAAAAGCACCACTCTAATCTAAAATTGCTTTGGAATGTTGATAAAAGGGACATGGTCCCTATTTTCCATAAAAAGGTGGGGACATGATTCTGTCTCCTCCCCTTGAGAGGCACAACCCTGACAAGAGCTGTTTTGGGCATTGGCCATTACTTTGCAAGATCTTTGCAGAGTGGTTTGTGTGCTGGTGCCATGTGGTGCTAAGATGATCTCTTAAACTATGAAAGTAAAGACAAAAGCTGTGTTTCCTGGTAGAAGTTGAGGTTAGCAGGATGCTGACACTGCTGTGACTGCTCACACCCTGAACCAACAGACTTCTTACTACTCAGGCAGCTGCCACAGGTTCTGCACTCCAGAAGAGATGCTTATGATATTATTACATGCAGGACAAGAAATGTGATGCTGATATATTCTGAGATGAACTGGAACCACAGTAAAATCTGTGAGGAATGCTTGTGTGTAATCATCTGTGTGATTTGGGTGTAATTTAAAGAACATTGTAGCTAAAAAGAGGAAAAACAAGAAAGAAAAAATGGGTTTAAAGTATTCATAATATTCATAGAATGAATGAACATGTAAATCAATGTTTTGTTGTTTTTAGAAAACAGGAACAAATGGCTAGAAATGTAGTTTATTTTAAAAAGGCCAAAAAAAAAAGTTTGTGTTTTTTTGCTATCTTTAGAATGCCATATAGTAAGTTTAGCTACTAAAAAGATAATGTATTTAGTACCAGAACAAATTATGCTTGTGTTACATTGTCAAAAGCAGAGATAGCTGAGTGCAGACATAGCAATTGACAAAAAACTGCATTCAGGCATCTTTGCTTATAATTTAAATCAGGAAAATAAGTTTATAGTTTGTTACAATGAAACCATAGCTTATTGTCAGATTTTGAAATTGAGAAGAATCTCCATTTTTTCTTTAAAAAAATATTCTCATATTATGAAGAAAATGGTTTAAATAGTTTTTGTGCTACTAATATATAAGATTACTAACTCTCCATTAAATTTCCAACTACTGGTCCTTCTGCAAGGACCTAAGACATATTATGGGATGATTAATACTCACATCTCCCCTGTGAGACAAGATTGAGTTTATACCTATGTCACAGAAAGATAAATTTTGCTAGGAGATAGACTTGGACTTGCATATTAAGGAAGTGCCCATGGAAATGCAGCTTTTTTTTCCATCAGCTTGTTTGCTGAGCACTCTGTGGGTAAAGTGGCATAGCTACCTTGTCAGTTCACTGACAAAACATGAAAAACTTGCACCAGAGAGACTTGTTGGCCATCATTTTGCAAATGTCATCGTAATGTGCAACTCCTCTGTCTCTCATCCTCTGTGTTTTCTCTGGCTGAACAAATTTGCCCTTTCAACCCAAGCACAGCTCCTGTCAAACTGTGTGTCCTTCAGCTTAGCAAATACATTGCAGGCACTCTGCTCTAGATACCAATGCATTTTTCTTGCTTATGTATGCATTTTTGGGTAAAATTAAAAATAGATTTTGATCCAGGAATGTCACCAAGGTTGTTTCCTCATCTTGGCAGAAACCTTTATCTTTTAGGTATAAATGCAGCTAAGACTCACAAACATATTTAGCAATGTATATTGTAGTACTGAATGCCTGTTTTTGAAAGCAGCCATTTCTTTGTCTAGTATTTTGCCAATACCTTTTGGACATTACAATATTGCCCTTACAAAATTATTTGTTACTAAATTAGAATATGCTGGCAATGACATGTAAACAAATACAACTTCCTTCTGTATACTCTAAATACACTCTAAATACCCTAAATATACTCTTCAGAATTTAATAATAAGTATAGCTCTTTTTGAGAATAATTATCACTTTACTACAGTTTTTCCTAACTCCTTAGGAACACTGATAATTTTGTATTTGTGTTTTAATACTGAAAAATGCCAGAAAAAGAATTCCATGGATAAGTATCTTCACTTGTATGTGAAGACTAGGCTTTGTTAAAATTATTTGGATTTTAGTCAATGCTTTCTTTCCAACATTTGCTCCAGTAAAACAGATGGCATATCCAGGCTACCTTGAGTTTTCTAATTAAGACTTAAACTTTTATGCTTTAACATTTTTTATTTTCAATTGTTTTATTAAAAAAAAAAGTTCTTGTAAAAGGAAAACTGTAATTTACACTTAGTTTACTATAAAAGTGATTTCAATTCTTCTTGAAAACCAAACTTGACTTTCTTTAGATATTCAGCTTATTTTCACCAACAGAATGTCAGAGTAAATGATGTCCTCATTGCAAATATGGTCAGTTCCTCAGATTTAGGACTTTCTTTTCTTCTGTTCACTTAAGAATGTGCTTGTATGGGAACATATGGGGACCCTCAAGAAAAATGAACTTCACTTTTATTTATAGATTGGGAAACTGATCTGTAATTTATTGTTTGTATTAATGACAAAGCAGAAAACAGGAAAAAAATGACAAGAGATGACATGCTGCACTTGGATTTCCCTGTGCTGCCTGGGTAATTAGCTGGTGTTGTTGCCTCTTGCTGCTTCATCAGCATCCAAAACCCTGCACATGATTTAGGCTGGAATGGATTTTTTCTGGTCATCTCCTCTATGCTCAAAGCATTCACTGTGCCCTTCCTGGTGAGGGATTATTGCTGAGTTTAATAAAACCCTGCCATGGAGTTTTCCCCTGTGATGGCATGAAATATTTCTGTATGTTCCTTTTCCAGGTTAAGCACCAAAGAAGATGGCCCATCTACCTTGGTCAAAATTGGGAGAATTTGGTGCCAGACTGATGGTGTGTTGTAGAATGTTCCACACTCGTAGCTTTTTCAGCAAGAAATTAGGTGAAGGATGAGATCTTGAGAACTCAAAAGATAAATTTAAACTGCTTCTGTGCATGTGCAGAGAATATATTTGTTAGGGGCAGACATGCTTTGATAACCAGGTCAGTTATTAAAATAATATTCATTAAGAGTATTTTTATGTGAGTATTTTAATGTCTCTGTGTACATATGTATATATAGAGAAATATATATATAAACACATATATTTGAAGTGGAAGAATTATTTGTCCAAGTATGAGGGAACAGCCAAAGTATAGTGCAGTGTAAGTATTCACCTTTCAATTTTTTTTCTTTTTCCGATGGTATTTACATGTTGAAAAATTCTGGCAGATACTATGAGATGTATAAAAACTTATTTGTCTGATTTTAATCAACTACTGTAGCTGTCAGTGTGCATTTAATGGAATTATTTTTTCTACAGACAATGAACACTTACCTGTAAGTTGAATCCAATTGACAAATTTCAGGCAACTTGGGGTACTAGATCAGTAGGATTCCTTATCTAAATTGTTTGTACGTTAGATTTCTTTTGTAGCACTGAATAATTTGGATAAATGACCTTTCAAATGGTAATTCAATTTCTGTAACAACAGTTGGGTGATGGTACATAAAAAGCAATAAAAGCCTTTAGCAGTGCCCTTTTCTGGAGCTTGTCACAGTCTCTACATCTGATACTGAGTGACACTTATTACTCAAGCCATATTTTCTTAAAATCTGTGTCTTTGCTGAAATTGTGTGTGAAAATATATGTTCTCTTTTAATTGTGTGGTGTCAAAATCTAACTGTGTTTTAGTTTTGTTAATAATAAAATGTTTTACAGGCAACTAATTTTTCTCAAAAATAATTTTCTCAAAATTATATTCTCAAAAACTAAGGTCGCCATTAGAAATTTAGCTTCCTAATATTTATATACTGGGAAAACAATTAATTTGTAAGCAATTTAACTTTGCTGTCATAAGAGAAGTTAATTCTAGATTATTGACATGACAGCTACACAACTTGTATTGCCATGTGTGTGTTGACTCATGTGTGTGAAGCTCATGTGGGACCAAAATCACCTCTACCAATACTTGGATTTTTGATGATCTAGGAATTCGAGATTTGGCCTTTGAAATGCAAATATTGTGTAATATAGACACATAAAAATGAAGAGTAAATACTAAATTATAGATGAAGTTACTTTTCCTGATTCTCTCTGACTGGTACAGCTAGGAGAATTCAAAATCTAACCTTTAAAGTCATCTAGTCATACCTGTGCCTTGCAAAAGAAAAGGAAAAGCATTTAAAGAACAGGTATCACCCAAGAAGCCAAATCTTCCAATGTGTCATCCCTATTGTTTGAACTGTGGAGGTTTTTTCTTACTGAAAGAGAAATTTTATTTGAGTAAAATCTTGTAAACTCTCATATGGACAAATTTTTAGAGCCATAAAACTAATTTGTTGAAAAGTTCTGAAAAATATGTTTCATGTGAACTCCTTCAGATAGAAACATATATATATATATGATTATATCTGAAATTCCCCCTTTCTAGAATACAGGAGTGTTTCTGTGGTTTGAGTAAGTGTTTCTTACCTTGGCTTTATTTGGCTTTCTATAAAATGACTTGTGATGCCACAGAGAGCATAATGTTTGTTAAATATAGTTCATAGTCAAATACCTGTAATAATTGATACAGACAATGGCATGAAAACAATTTGGGAATACTGGCTGCTTGGCTGGTTGGGACAGCAAAGGTCTTAAAATTTTACAACGTGGATTTTATGCCTCATTTGATCACACAAAGAGTCTAAATTGCAGTCTAAAGTGCTTATTTGCCTTAAGTCCCATTTGTCTGTTTAGACTCTTCCAGAACATAATTCTTCAGACTGGTTAATTCTCCCCATGTTTTTAGATTGAAAAATACATAGTGCCCTGGAACATACACAGAAACTTTAATGAATAAGGCTGATAGATCTTTACTCGAAACTGGCAGAAATAGTTCAGCTTCCTGCCTTCTGTAAACCCCCAATAAACCATTTCACCTCTCCCAATAATCAATGAGGTGAAACCCTCATTGTAGTTGGCACTAGTGGGACTGTCCAAATCACTTTGACTATATTGGAAAATTTTGATATGAGTAAGCCACTCCATCCTGAATAAAAATACAATAAAATAAATGTATTAAATATGAGTTTCCTCAAGTATCTTTTTCTTCCATGTCTGAGTCCTGTATGTTTTTGCATTTCTGTGATTTTTTTTTAATTAGAAGCCATTATACTTGCAAAATATTTAATGGATTTCTGATTGTTGCTAAGGAAATAATTTTACTAGGTAGGAGAAATCAAAGTCTTTCTAATGCATGAAAGTACTTGGAACAATTACAGATTTATGACTGCAAGACAAAAAAAATTAGGTTTATCAAAATGAAAGCTCGATACGTTTTCCAAATACTGAGGACATTTCAGCAATTTCTTAAATTCAGATATTAGCAAAGCAAATATCAAAATAAAGATAGTGAGAACTGACCTTACTTTGGGGGAAGTGTAGTTCTGATGTTGATAAATAAAGGATAATTAGGAAGATGTGATAATTAATGCTGTTTTAATTTCACAATGACACAGTCTTGTTTGACTGAAGGTACTGTTACCTTCTGAGCTATAGTAAAGACTGTTCTGAATTATCATTCAGTAGGGGTCTGTGACAAAGGCTTTTATAATCAACCACCTTTTCATTTTTATTTTGGCTGGTAAGCTGATTCTCTGCTTGGGAAACAACTGATTGTACCTGCCTCTGAATGTGGGAAGTTGTAACAATTTCCCTAGAAATGCCATTACTGGAAATGGTGTTCTTGGGGTTGGCATTAAAATGTCAGTGCACCAACTGTTCAGAAAGCTGCTGAGTTTCGTGATACAAATGTTGCCATCTTTCAAGCATAAGCTAAGTAAGTAAGCCAAAAATGCTCTTTTGAGACCCCATTGCCTTCTAAGCTTCACTAGGAATAGTTAGATAAATGTTACTCTTGTTTTAGTAATTAATATACTTGTCTTGTTACTCTCTACAAAACTTCTTATCAAAACTTTCAAAATAGGTGCTTTTTATGCAATTCTTAAACCCTTACATAAAAATCTACAAGTGTACAATCCAGCATTTCCTGGGTTTCCCTTCTGTTTTTAAACAAAAAGCTGAACATCTGAAATTCCTGAATTTTGTTTTTGAAGCAGGTTTGTGCATATACAAACAGATGGTGTTTTTAGGAGCCTGATTTTCCTGCCCAAACTTCTAATGAGTGCAGTCTTGCATGGAAAGTAGGGATTTTTTGTGCAATTATTTTTTGGAGGGAAAAAAAGGAAGTGCAGTGTGGTACTGCTAATAATGTCAAGATTGGGTTCTGGTTTTTAAATAATAATCTCCCTACTCTTGAAAACTTAAACCTATCCTGGTAGTGCTTACTGTTCTCTTGTTTGGGACAAAGAGGTGCAGCTAACACCTTGGAGCCCCAGAGCCAGGGTATCAATGATAACGGGGATTTTTGTAACAAGAACCAGAGAGAATGAAGTAAAATTTTTGGATGCTATCATCAGATGATCCATCTGGTTTCTGAGGCTTGGGAGTTTATATATTGTATATTCCCTGTACAACAAAATTTCAGAGGCTGCCCTGACTTCCAGGGTATGAACCCCTTATTGAATTTAGCATGTTTAAAGGACAGTTTTACTCTGGGGGTTATGCTAGTGATCCAAAGGAATTTAGATCCAAAGGCCACATTTATAAAGCTTCCCAATCAGTTCTGAGGCTTGTGTGAAATCGCATAGGTAGCTTTGCTTCACAAAATCAGAGGACCTCAGAACACTAAGGGGTTGGAATGAACCTTAGAGATCATCTAGTCCCAGCCTCCCTCCACCATGGACAGGGACACCTTCCAGCAGAGCAGGTTGCTCAAGGCCTTATCCAACCTGGCTTTGAAAAATGCCAGGGTTGGAGCATCCACAGCCTCCTTGGGCAACCTGTTCCAGTGTCTTACAGTAAACCTAAATTTCCCCTTTTTCAATTTGTTCCCATTACTCTCTGTCCTGTCACTACAGTTCCTGATGAAAAGTCCCTCTCTGGCTTCCCTGCAGGTCCATTCAGATATTGGAAGGTTGTTATGAGGTCTCCACAGTGTTCTCCAAGAAGAACAGCCCAATCCTTCACAGCCTGTCATCATAGGAGAGGTGCTCCAGTCCTCTTACCAACTTCATGGTCCTCCTCTGGACTTGCTCCAGCAGTTCCATGCCCTTCTTATGCTGAGGGCACCAGAACTGTAAGTGGTACTCCAGGTGCAGTCTCACAAAGCACAGGGGGAGAATCACCTCCTTTGACCTGCTGGCCACCCTCCTTCAGTTGTCTTCAGTTTAGTTGCTTTGTAGGTTACTTTCCTGCCACTTAAATTGTAGTACCATCTTAAGCTTTTTATGTGTTCTCTAGCTGTACTTCTGTATGAAACATTGAAGCAGATGCACTGAACAGATAAGAGAATATAATTTGTGCACTAGTACCTTTTTTAACCTAAGTTTTTAGGTTTACATTTTAGGTGTCACTTTTTGTCTTGCTAGGAGTTAGTGTATAAACAGTTGCAAATGCAAATCTTCATTTTTTTTTCTTTTTTTTTTTTTTTTGCTTGAATTCTCATTCCAATGGTTTTCTTTGAAGGTGCACTCATAAATATTCTTTAATAGATGAAAATATCCTTGAAGAGGAAATGCATTTCTAAAGTGTTGTAAATGCCAAAGCAAGGATGGAGGTAAAAATTATCTCTGAACTTAATATTTCTATCAGAAAATTCCCCAGAGGGAAAGAAACTTGCAGAGAACACTGATAATGCATAAATACCTATACTGATTCAAGAAATGATCTTTGAGATCTGATGCACATTAAGGTTTGTGGAAGGTCATATTTGTTTTAAGATACTTTGTTTCTCCTTGTACTAATAAATTCCTGGATGTGTATGAAGGAACTGAAACTCTGTTTCCCTGTGAGCTTCCCTTTCCAATATTGCTTTAGGTCTCTAATCAGTGCATGAACAGGGGTTTTGATCAATCTCTCCCCTAATGGAACTTATATGCTGAAGGGGCCTACACAGATATTGTACATATAGGAATACACAGGGGAGTAATCTGTTAATTGTGCCCCTGTTCTTAAGCGCACGGCATTGTTTTACTCTATAAATCTTTATGGTTTATAAAATTGATCAAAGTAGATTATCAAATTACCAACAATTTTTGAGTGCTACCAAAAAAGCCCTGTGCTTACACCAAAGAGTAACAGAATGCACCAGGATACCTTATCTGTGAATAAAATGTTCTGAAAAGGCTCAGAGTATTTCTTGTGGAGAGATGGTAAAATGCTTACATGGTGAGAACTGAAAATCAAGGTTCAGTATGCTGGAGAGCATTCAGAGAAACTGAGGGAATTCTGCAATCTGAAGAAGTGCTGGAGTAGGAGATGAAATTGGACATAAGTGGAAAGCTGGTGAGAAGATAGGATAAATCAGATTGCCAGTAAATTTCAGTAACTCACAGGAAATTTCTCTTGTGCTATCTTATAGAGGTAGAAAATAATATCAAACTCAGATGGAATTATGAATAAAAAGGCAATGTGAACATAAGAACATATGGAAATTGTAAAGGGGATTGTTATATCAGAATGAAGTACTTTATCAAATGTTTCTCAAGAACCTGTTGATACTTGTTTTTACTTACAGTGACCAAAAAAAGAATACTTTGGTGGGTTATCAGCTTACAGGTTTTTCATACCGTGTAGCAGCTCTAGGGAACAGTAACAGGACAGGTAATCAAGGACAGGTAACAAGTCCCTGTGGCTCTACCAAATTGGAATTTTGGAACCCTTCAGCTGTTAAATATTTTATTCGAATATTTCATTCGAATATTTTATTCTGAGTTTAATACTCAGAATATCTCTTGGGACATAATTTAATTTTCTGGCTTTATATACTTTCCCTAAAATGTGGGAATATTTGCAATATGAGAGGCACAAACATAAAAGAACAAGGTTGAATATTGAAGGCATCTGTTGTTCTCAGTAGGAATAGGATCCTGAGGGAATAGATGATCTAGCTGAGCTAATAAAAATTGTGAACTATGACACATTCATTAAAAAGAAATCTCAGCTAGGATTTTAACTTAGAGTGCTCTGGAAAAAAAGTCTTGGACCCGCAATATTAAGCTAATTATTGAATAAATATTTATCTCTTGCTTTCTCTTTTGATCATCTGTTTCTTTCAACATTGTGTTCCGAGACTTGGCTTAGGAGTCTGTGTCCATTGGGTCTCCAGTTGCCATCTTCTGGGTGCTCCTTGCTTTTCTCACAGGTTGAAATGTAATTTCACAAAGCTTTCACATCAGCATTCTTGCTTAGTTTTCAAATTCTCCTCAGTTTTGGAAATACACATAAGATTTGTTAAACTACATGCTGAAATAAGATTGTATTTATTGCAGGTTAGAAAAATGAATTTCAAGTAGGAATACTTTGAACAGCATGAGTGTCCTTCCGTCTCCACAGGCTGCATTGAATAATCTAAAACACAATAAAATTGAGATAAGTGTTTCTTTCAAAGCAATCATCTCTTTCTTTTCTTGTTTGATGCACTTCTTACTCTTCTTTGCACCCAATTTTTAAATGCTACAACTAGTCTAGGTTGAAATGAGCACTTCTGTGTCTTTATGACTGTCTCCTAAGACTTGAAATTTCATTTCTGGATTGGTCACAGTTTGTAATTCCTGCTTAGTTTTTTGTTGTTTGGTTCTCCCCACCTCCAGCTTTGATATCTGGAAAAGTAAATTAAAAGCTCTCAGTAATTTTTGCATATCCATTTTATAAAATTTCAATAAATTATGTTTTCCCTGAACTTCAGATCTTTCTTTTGAAGCTGGCATGATCACTTACATAACATGCTTGGGAAATAATTCTGGGGTCCCTCCTGATGTACTGTCAATTATGATACTCTGCTCCAGTAGCTTGTGACCATACTGTCATGTAATGGGAAACACTATCTCTTCTCTTATGGAGTCTTTTGTTCTCTTGATGTGCAATTTTATCTAAGTTAAAACCCTCTTGAAAAGGGTGGGAGGGGGAAGAAAAGCTGATGCAATTGTCTCATACAGCAAAATATAGGCCTGTACCATAGATAAAGTGCTATTTTTGTTTGCTGCAGATCAAGGTGCTTTCACTTCTGGCCACTGAATTTAAATCAAAACGTGAATGGGGAGAACTGCAGAGAAGGATGGTCTCCTCCTGTCTCTCTTCCACTACAGGTCTGGGGCTGAACTTGGAAGTAGTGATGGGCAGGGTTGGGAGAGGGAGAGGTAGGAAGTGCTTTACCTAAACTCAGCAGCAAAGATGGCATTATCAGCAAATTGGTTTGAACAAGCTACACAAATTGTTTGGATTAAGAGGTCCAAGTCATTTTAGTCACAAATGAGAGTAGATATCCCAGAAAGTTCTTTTTCAGCTCTGTGTTTCCAATTTAACTTTTCTGGATTCAAATGCCAGTATTTCCATCTATGCATCTCATTCATTCAGTTTCTGCTTCTATGTACAGATTGTTGTGAAGCTGATGGTCTAATAATTGTTGGGATCTTGGAGGAAATAATCCTCTTTAGTTACAGCACAAGCAGAAGGGTTTTTGGTTGGGCTTTTATTTTTTTTTTTGTCTTTGTTTTGTTTTATTTTGTTTTTGCTCTTTGGTTGGGGATTTTGTTTGTTTTGTTTCCCAAAAAGCTTCTGCATGAGACATCAGCAAGCATTTTTGTTCTGTGTTTTAGAGCCAGTGGCCATGCCAGCAGTGGTTTGTTGTTGAGAGTCAAGATTACAACTGCAAACAAACAGGACTTCAGACCTTCAGAAGCTCAGTTGGAGCTGATGGTCTTGAACAGCTACTAGCACAGTAAAGACTAATAGTTTACAACCAGAAGTGGAATTGCATTGTGATGGCAGTTAAAACCTTTGCCAGAGAAAATGGATATTTCTGAAGCTCTGCTGTTTGTTCCAGCCATGCTTTTCTCATTGACACTTCTGTTCTCAGTGTAACCATGTATCTCTGCCACTTAGTTCTCAAATTTAGAAACTTTACACATCATGTTTCCTGGTTAGTAGAATTTCACTACAGTATAATATTACTGTGTGTTCTCCTACAAGTAAAGAAGAAAAATATCCAAACCACAAAACCCCCCAAAAACTTGTCAAATGTTTTTATTCTATAAGCCACTTCTTTACACAGCTCTACCACAACAACTTTTAAAAAATTATTATTGCTTTTGGCATATCACTTTCCCATTAGACTCTACTACTAAACTTGTCCACTGAGTTATCAAAAAGAAAAAGCAAAAAAGAAAAAAGCAGATAATTTCTGGTCTCCTCTACAAAATGATGGGGAAGCTAATTCTTTTAATGCATCTTCTTATTACAATTTTAAAATATGGGAAGCTACTTAAACCCCAAAATAGAAGGAAAAATCTGTCTATTGTATTGCATAAACGCAGGAAATAAGCCTTTTAGTTTTTCAGGTTTGATGGGACATTCTAATTGCAAGAATTACAATAAAAATTTGTTTTGCCAAGGAGGCTGAGGCAAGAAAGTTTTGGTAGGCCAAAATTTTGGTTGACCAAAATTTTCTAGGGTGACTATTGTTTTGTCTTTGAGATTCAGCAAAAATCTATCTTTTTCAAAAGTGTTTGGGGTTTTTTTTGTTTTTGGCTTTGGTTTTGGTTTTGTTTGTGTTTGTGGGGTTTTTTTTGTTTGTTTGGGGTATTTTTTTTTTTTTTAATTTTTTTATTGCAGGGGAGATCCACTGCAATTTAATAAAAATTTAAAGCATTATCCTGATAGGCACTTTCTGATAGCCAGGGCTGCATAAGTATATTTCTAGGCAAATTATTTCAAGGGTTTTTTTTTACCAGCCTCACTCATACAGTCCCAGCTGTTTTAAAAATCATCTGTTCTTCAATGTGGAT
>WBNO01015992.1:0-124824 GCA_013400575.1 Peucedramus taeniatus
TTCTCCTTCTCTCCTCCATCTCCTCTTCCCCCTTCCATCCATCCCTGCTCCCCCCATTCCCAGCCCTCTGGCGGTGCCACGCCGCTGTCGCCGGGTGTCGGGGCGGCACGGGTGACAGGACACGGTGACAGATCCGCCCGGGCCAGCGCTCACAAAGGCTCTCAGACAGTCTATTAGTCAGCGATTGTCTGCTCGCCAGCGCGGCCCGGCCGAGCGCCGCCGCTGATAATGGCCCAGAACAAAGATGGCAGCTGCTCCGGAGAGGGACAGATTTGTGGCAAATCGAGATAAAATAAAGAGGAAGGAGAAAGGAGTGTAAAGAAAAAAAAAAAAAAAAGAAAAGCGGTGTAAAAAAGGGGAAAGGAGGGAAGAGGAGCGGGCGGCGGGGGAGGAGGGAGGATGCTGCTGCCGAGCTGTCGCTGTCAGGCGGCCCGAGCAGCGCTGCGCTCCCGGCTGGGGCGGCCTCGGGAGGAGGGAAGGGAAAACACCGTGCGAGGAATAGCAAGGCCTGGTGTGCATGGAAGAACATCCTCAGCAGGCTCCTGGAGTCAGGAGTGCAGACAAGCGCCGCAGGGAGGCCGCGGGGCGGGCAGGGATCTCTGCCCGGAGCCGCCCGGGAACGGGGCGATGCCCGCGCTGCCAGGGGGTGCTGGGGCACTGCTCCCCTTCCCAGCGCCCTGCCCCAGCTCCAGCTGCTCTCGGACCCGCTGGGGTAGAGCCGGGGGCGGTCACCATCCCATCAATCCTTCCCCGTGCTGGGCTGATCCCACTGAGTGGGCAGAGGGAAGGGAATTCTGCCCTGCCCAGGGGAGACCCCACCTGCAGAGCTGCCCCAGCCCTGGCACAGCACAGGAGGGAGCTGGAGCTGCTGGAGAGTCCAGGGAGATGCTCTGAGGGCAGGGGCTCCTCTGCTCTGCAGCCAGGCTGGGAGAGCTGGGGGTGCTCACCTGGAGAAGAGAAGGCTCCAGGGAGAGCTCAGAGCCCCTTCTAGTGTCTAAAGGGGCTCCAGGAGAGCTGGAGAGGGACTGGGGACAAGGGATGGAGGGACAGGACACAGGGAATGGCTCCCACTGCCAGAGGGCAGGGATGGATGGGATACTGGGAAGGAATTGTTCCCTGTGAGGGTGGGCAGGCCCTGGCACAGGGTGCCCAGAGCAGCTGTGGCTGCCCCTGGATCCCTGGCAGTGCCCCAGGCCGGGCTGGATCACTCCAGTCCCTGCTCCTGCTCTCACATTTGGCCCATGGATGTGGAACTGAAGGAGATGCAGCCAGGGGAGGGGGTGGACAGGCTCCTGAGGCTGGCCTGGTTCTGACTGGGGACTGACCCCAGCACCACAGGCACCCCCACGATGCTCCAGAACAGTTGCTTATAATTCTGAGCAAAGGGGAGGATCAAAATCAATTAAAAAAAAAAAGAAATGAAAAGGTGGATGTTATAATTAAAAGCCGATTTTTCATTGAAGCTGGGCTTTTAATTTAAATGAATTACATTTGCCTTAAAAACTTAATTGAATTAAAATTAAAGTTAACATTATGGTAAACCTATGTTAAAGCCTGAAGTTAGTATAATCTATTCACATTGAAATTAAATATATATGTACAATTTAAAATACATATATAAAAAGATAGCTGCACATATTTGCTGCTGAAATTTTAAAGGAAGTTAAATTACTGAACCATCTAAAAGTTGTCTGCTAAGTACCTAAACCCCAAATTACCAGAGCAGCCTTTGCTAATAACATCCAGTGTGTAAAATACTCCTTATTTTATTTCAGTTTCCTCCATGGGTGCTGCTCAGAGGCTGGTTTGTCCAAGTTGGGAGGAGAATTGGAAGGCTGAAGGCAGGAAAACGTGGTTTTGTCTTTCCACTTGAGCAGGATAAAGCTGAGTGAGGAGTGGTTTGCTGAGAAGTTTGGGTCCCTTGTTGCAGACAACATTCCCAGTCTTCCAAGAATTTGTCCTGTTTGATGTGCAGGAAATGCAACATCTTATTCTTATGCATCATCTTTATTCTTATCTATTCAGCTTATACAAGATTTGGTTAATGTACAAAAAAAAAAAAAAAGTGAAGTTCTATTTTTGTACATGTTGAATTGAACTGCAATTCCCATCTGGCTGGTGCTCAGCCTGACAGAAAAACTAATAATAACCCAAAAATTAATAATGGCCCACGGGGCCAGGTTTGGGTATGAAACTGCTGGGCACTGTGGGCAGCTGGCACGGAGTGGGGTGGGCAGAGCTGTGGCAGTGCCAGGGCTGTGCACGGCCAGGTGACCACGTTAACTCCTCCCAGTGCCACGGATGTGAATCCCCGTTCTCCTGCCTCTCCCAGCATCCCAGCCTGGTGACAAGCACCATTCCTGGGACATCCATTTCGGCAGCAGGGAGCAGCCAGGGGTGTGAGTGCAGCAGGGAGTGGCCGTGTGGCACCCCGGGCAATGCCAGCATCCCCCCTGCCCGTGTCCCTGCCCCGGCTCTGGCCCGTGTCCCTCGCTGCCAGCCGGCCCTGCTTTGTCCCGGGAGCTCCCCCAGGGCCCGCCTCGGGGTTAGTTCAAGTCTAGCCTATTTAGATAACCTTCTGGTGGGTCTATAGAGAGCCCAATATCCCTGCTGGAGGATCTCACTACAAATGAGCCAATCCTCCTAATCTCCTTATCGTTGTAGGCCTCAGCCTCCGGGCCTGGTTATCTGCGTGGATAAAAGAAAAGGGACACTGCACAGCACCTATCCCAGCAGAGACCCCTCCCCTTTAATCCTGCCAGGGTTGTTTCTCCCTTTATCCCCCTCTCGCAAATCCCCGGCGAGCATCCCCGGCCCCGCGGGCTCCCCGGGGCTGAGCAGGGAGGCAGAAAGGCGGGCAGGGCTGAGCAGGGATGCTCTTATCGCCAACACCTGGAGCGGGGAGCGGGGCTGGGGGCGCAAATCCCCCCGGCCCCGGCCGGCAGGGGGGCTCGGAGGGGCGGGGGGCTGCTCCGTGCCCCTCCGGAGCTCCCTGCCTGATAAGTACCTTAATCATTCAGGGCCAGGAGTCCCCCGGGGCGCGGGCTAAGCCCTGCGCATTCCTGCCGCACACAATTAGGGCTCTTTCCCCCCTCCCTCTACGCATTTTTCCCTCTCTTTCATTCCTGCCCTCCACCCTTTCACCTTTGCGGCAGCCCCCTCTTCCCTGCTTGCTCCCCACCCCGTCCCCATTTCTTTCCCCCTCTCAGATTTCCCTCTTTATCCATTTTTGGAGCTTTTTCCCTCTCCTTCCCACATCCCATTTTCACCCCTACCTCCCTCACATCCTTCCTCCCTTCAGCCCCTGCTCCCCTTTCCCCCTTTTCCCTGTTTGCTCTTTGTCAGCCTGTTCTCCATCCCTCAGCCTGCCTCTAATTTCTGATTAATATGTTCTTAGCCAAGGAAAGGGGAGAGCGAGAGAGAGAAAGGGAGCGGGAGAGAAAAGAAGGAATCTTCTAAATAAATCATTTAGTCATGTGAGGAGCTAATCTCCAAGTGACGGCCTGTGTTTATCTAGTTTTTAGCAGTGCATGTTAAATAGTGATATGGGACTAATTTTTTTTCCGCTGGAGCTGCTGTGAAGGGATTTTTAACTTCATTTCCCAGAAAGAAAAATGGTGAAAGCAGAGATAAGGCCCCCGAGCAGCTCTTCCCCTGAACCAGCAGCCAGTGCAATTAAACACGATGCCACCGAAAGGGCAGCCGAGCCCACGCTGCCAATTACTGCTGCCCCCCCCGTGCCAGGCTCTGCCGAGCTGGGATCAGCATCCCTGGGACCCCCTGCCCACCCCACGCTCCCCTGGCATCCCCCTTGTGCCCTGTGCCACCTGCCTGGCCTTGGGCTTGCAGGGCTCTGCTCCCCTGGGCTCTGCAGGAATCGCTGCTGTGGCCTGGGGGGGATTGGGGTTGGCCTAGGGGCAAGTTTGCTAAAGGAAACCTCTGGTTGTGCGACAAGGTGGGCAAATATTTCCACTGGAAAACGTCCAAACCCAAAACATTTGCCTTTTTCTGGGGTTTCATAGTTTTTTTCCACCCTGCACAGGACCCCTTGGCCTGAATTTTGAGCTCTTTTGGGATCCTCCCCCTCAAGGCATGAACACACAGAGCATTTTTTAATATATGTATTATTCCCTAACTATTTTTTTTAACCTTTTCTCATCACTTTCCCACTTTCCCTCCTGGCTTGCTGAACAATCTCACCTTGCCAGGGTCACAAAATCTTGCTGTGATCCCTTGCAAGCCCCTCATCCTCTGGCTCATTTTCCAGAAAGGCAAAACTGTTCCCTTTTGGTCCCTCTCCCTCCTTCCAGCAAGTGATCCCTGCTCCCAGCCTGGTGCTTCACAACCCCTTCCCCTTTCCCTGCCTCTTTTTGAGGGGAAAAAGTCCCAGAATCACAAAACCATGGAAGGGTTTGGGTTGTAAGGGACCTTATTCCACCCCCTTCCATTCTCCCAGGTTGCTCCAAGCCCTGTCCTTGAACACCTCCAGGGATGGGACAACTCCAACTCTTGAGTGACAATTTCTGTCTCTGCTAGGTAAAGAAGGGTTATGGCAGTGAATGCCCCAGGACAGGAGGATAAATAGTGAGAAAAGGAAGGTGGAAACCATCCCCACAGCTCAACTTCTTTTGGAAGACATCTCCTGCTTCCAACAGCTCCTCCAGACATTCCCAGGTGCTCCCTGGGCAATTGGAGGAAAACATTCCATGATACAGAATTATTTTGAGCTCTCCAGACAGCTCCCATGCTAAGGGGCTCTTCCCTGGAGCCCAGAGAACCCCTTGGGAAGCACCCAGCCCTTCTCCCTGGCTGGCTTTGGAGCCTCCTGGGTTGGGTGGATAATGAGTGGGCAGGAGAAGCAGCTAATTCCTGATGAGAGCTTGGAGAGGGAGCTCACCAGCGATTGCAATTAAGCCCCGAGCATTAAACCCCTGGTAATAAGGGGCTGGGCTGAGGGGAGGCAGAGCAGTAATTTAAATGATGGCCAGCTCAAATCTGGAACGTCTGAATGCTCTCTCAGAGAGATTTATATGAGCACGGGCCCACCTTGCTCATTTATTTCGTTAACGAGCTCCTTATTGGTGTCTCTGCTTGTGGAAGATGGGTGGGAAGAGGAATATGGGATCCGTGGTGGGATCATCCCTGGCTGTGCATCCTGCTGAGCCCTGGGAGCTCTGTGTGCCCCACTGAGGCTGGGAAATGCTTCCCGTCCCAAAATGAGGATGCTGAGGTATTTTCCCCCTCCTTTGCAGCTCCTTGGTGAAATCAGGGCCAAAATTTGTGAGGTGATGGAGGGTTTGGGGCTGGGGGGGGTCCAGGGACACTGGGAGCTGTGGGCAGCTCACCCTGAGTGTGGCCAGCAGCTTCCCATCCAGGGGGGATCAGTGGGAAAAAAGCTGGATTTGCCCAAGAAGTAGGAAAATGGAAGAGGTTTGATGCATCAGGGTGAGGGTGGGAGTGGGAGCACGTGCTGGAAGGAGGGACCGACCAAAAAAGTTCTGGAAAATGAGCCAGAGGATGAGGAGGTCTCAGGTGACCACAGCGAGGTCTCATGGCCCTGTTCATGAGACAAAACAACGAGGAAAGGGGAAATTCCTTGTGACAGCAAATCCTCCTCACCCTCTTGGGGCAGGGCTGGAAACCTGTCGGGAAGAACAAACCCTCAAAACGCTGGAATGGGAACATTTCACACAGAAAGAAAAGTGCCAGGGCCCCAGTTCTCCCTGCCCTGAGTGGCTCAGCCAGCCTTGGGGACACGGCAGCGTGGGGACCCCTCCCGTGGCAGCCCCCGCCACCTCCCCGCTGCTCCCCCTCTGGAGCATCCCTCGGGCTGGGAACAGCTGTCGGAGAGCTGGGATCTAATGGCTGCCTGGAGAGCAGTTAGTGGATAATTAATATTTGCAGCACAGAGCTGTGATTGCTCTACATCTTCCTGCTGACAGCAGCCTGGGGAGGGAGCCCGCTCCGGCCGGGCGGGGAGAGATCCCAAATCCAGCCTCGGAGCCCTGGGAGCAAGCGGGGAGCTCCACCAGTCCCTTCACCCAAAATGCTTGGAGATCCTTATCCGAGCATGGGAGAGGGAGCATGAAAAGCAAAAGGGCATCACAAGGTCGGTGTGGAGCCAGCGGGGCTCCATCCCTGCATCCCATGGCAGTGCCAAGGAAAACCTGCCCTGGGAAATCTCCTGGGTGAGATTTGTGGGTGTGGAAATGCTCCCACCCTTCACTCAAAATTTCATTTTTTTGTCTTTGGAGAGAAAACTTAAATAAAAAGGTGCCTCTGAGCTGCCTTGGAAAAAACCAGTTCTGTTCCCTGCGCTGGGGGTAGACAGGATGGGGATGCTCTGTGTGCCCAAAACCCTTGGGATGGGCAGCAGGAACACCCAGCCCTGCCTGGCACAGGGAAGGGCAATGGGAGATGCGAGACAGAAAAATCAGGAGCGAGGAGAGAGCGGGATCCGAGTGCTGGGGCAGGGCATGAGCAGTCAGGGCACGAAGCCAGCCAGGAGATGCTCCAAACACCATTTGGGAAGGCAAAACCCAAATGCTTGGCCTCGGTGAGCTGAGCTCTGCCTGCCTTGGGACAGACCCAGGCAGGCTTTGACCTTGGGCTGAGCTCCCAGCTGAGCCTGGAGCGCTCCCGCCTGCCAGGCCTGGCAAATCCCTGCTGGGCTCCGAGGAAAGGGAGGCTCCAGCCAAGCCACAGCTCCGGGCATCCCCACCCTGGTCACCTCCTGAGGGAGCAGCATCCTGACCACAGAGCCCTCCCAGCCGGGGATAAGAGGAAACGAGGCAGAAGAAGAAAGAAAAGGCTCCATGCAGCAGCAGGGACTCGGTTCTCCTTCTTTATTAGTGTTGTTTTCCCAGGTTTTTTTTGGCGAGAAGCAAATCCAGCCGTCGCTGGCTGCGAGCGGGTTTGCTGCAGCTCGTGGCACGCAGTTAATTCCCTGAACTGTTTAATTGAACAGGCTCTGAGCGTGCAGACTGAGCTCTGGCACCTGGCTCTTCCGAGAGCGGCCTCGGGACCCAGCCAAGGAAAGGGAAAATGCAAGCGCTGTACTTGGGAAAGGCTCAAATCCCACTCAGCTCCTGCTCCCTCTGCCGGCAGCAGCTCCTGGGGCTGGGAAACACACGGAGGGTGGCGAGGCAAGAAGTGGATGGAGCCCACAGGGAAGGATCCCACTGTCCTTGGAGGGTGCTTAGTGAGGAGCATCCCCCTAGGCTGGGCCTTTCCCTGGCTGCTTTGAGGGGCTGGGAGGGATAACACAACTGGTGCTCCATCCCATCCCATCCCATCCCATCCCATCCCCATCCCATCCCATCCCCATCCCATCCCATCCCCATCCCAAGCAAACCCCCTTTCCATGAGGATTTCAGGCTTGTGTCTCCCCTTGGACAGAGGACAAGGAGCTACATCAGGCTCCACCACTTGGGAAGCTGCAGGAGGATGTGGGAAGCCTTTCCAACCCCAGTTCCAGCCCTGAGAAGGGGGAAAGGGAGAGAGACCCCTCGCCCTGGGGCACAGTGTGACCCTACAGAGGTGTTGGCCATCGGGGTGCAGCAGGACAACGAGATGCTCCAGGAGGAGATCCTTCAGGACAGTGTGATGCTTCAGGACAAAACCCAACCCAGCCTTGACTCCAAACCCATGCCCAGCCTTTCCTTTGGAGACAGGACGGGAGCGGGGTGTGCCCCCACATCCAACGAGAGGGAAAGGAGGCTGCTTGTGCTGCCCGGATTAAAGGATCCTATAAATAGCGGGGCGGCTGCGGCAGCACCACCCCGGCCCCGCTCCTGCCAGGGGCCGCCTCGGCTCCCGCTTGATCCCCCCGCCTCCGGAATTATCCCTCCAATTTCTGCCGCAAAGCCCGGAGTGCCTGGGCTTGCACACGCGGGAATTCACACCTAGAGAACAGAGCCTTATCTCGGTGCTGTGTGCAGGACAAGGCTGGTTTACTCCTCCCTCCATAACCCTCTTAGACTTAATCCCGTCTTTAATGCCGCTTGGAAGGGGGCTTTGAACGGCTGTGCAGCCTAACTGGCTCTGACCTCTCCGGCTGCTCTCTCATGGCCATTTGGAGAACTCCGACTTTCAAAGAGATAACAGAAGCCCGGTAAATCCTCGCTGGGGAGCTAAAGCGATTGTCACACTTAGGGGAAGTTTACTCGCCAAGCAAACTTGGAGCAGCTTCCTGGCCTCGGCAGAGGGGGTGCCTGAGGTGGGGGGGAGGCTGGAGGCACCCTGTGGGGTTTGGGGATGCCAGTCCCTGTTTTTTTGGTGGTGGATTTGGGATGTGGCGGTTGAGGGAGGGTTTCTGGTGGTTTTCATCCTCCTGGGAAGCAGGATGGGTGCTCCCAGCTCTCCTGTGATGCTCTTCCCTCACGGATTCCCTCTGAAATAAAGCAGCCGTGGGCTCTTAAACACCTTGCTGTTGTCCACCCCACAAATCACAGCGTGCTTTGGACGATTCCCACCCATGATTCCCACAGTGCAGGAGCAGCCATCCCGACCCTGCCCCCCCAACAGAGGGAATAAAGGGGATCAGGGCCCTCCCCGTGAGCCCCGCGAGGTCGCCGGCAGCGCTGGGAGCCGGCACCTTTCTGTTCCGCTTTAAATTAATCAAACCCACAGTCCCCATATTAATACTGTGGTGGGAATTAAAATCATGCAACGCATTAAAGATGTAATTTAAAATTAATAACTCATAATTATTTATCATGGCGTATCAGCTGGGCTATGAATTTTCTCTTCTCACCCGGCATTCATTTCCTTCCCTTCCCTCCTTCCCACGCCTCTAATAGCTGCCGGACCATTATGGATATCTGTGAGGGATTTTTGGGGAGATGCTGAGCTTAAGATACAACAATCCCAATTTTTTATTTATTTTTTTCTTCCCCCCTCCCTGGCATTCCTTGGGGGTTGATGGAAGAAGCTTCGCTGTGGTGAAGAGGAGGAGAATGCTGAGCCTGGGGGTGCTGCCTCCTAAATGAGGGTCCAGGTTTTGCCACGTGCTGATGACTTTGGAGGAGCCAGCTGTGCTTGGCATCCATGAAAAGCCCAGGAACGGCCTTGGAATGGTGAGCAGTTTCCATCTCCACCCTGCTTTGGACCACCAGGAGCTTCCTGGGGCCCTTCCCCATTGCTTCTCCAGGGGGAAGCGTGGCCACGAAGAGCAAGATGGATCCATCCCTCCGGCCATCCTCCACCCTGCTCCTGCTCCCTCAGCAGCCAAGAGGGACAACTCAGCCATTTTCTAGGGAAAACGTGGAAAAAGCAGCTGTGAAATCAAGGTGGGAGGAGGAGAGCCAAGCCCAGCATCCCTGCAGGTCCTGCACTCCCCTGCCTCCCTCAGCGAGCTGTGCCTCAAATCCCAAAGAGAGGCTGGAGAAAACTCACAGGAGGGAAAAAAAAAAAAGAGGCAGGAGCAGCTCTGTCTCTTTAAAAATAAATAAATAGATAAAGACTAAAAAAATGCAATAAGTATATGCAAATGTGTTGAGCCGAACATCGCTGTCTGTGAAACAGATGAGGGAGAAAGTGCTTGAAGCTAGAGAGGAATGAGGCAGCCAGCGCTGACCTCGGGGTTAATAATTTTTACTTCTCCATCTCATTCCGTCCATAAAAAAAAAAATACGAGGGAGGGAGAGAGGGAGGGAGAGAGGAGGCGGCGCGGGAGGGAGGGAAGGGCTGAGAGCCGGATGCTGAGGGGAGCCAGCGGCACCCGGAGCTCGTCCCGCCCCGTGGGAGCCGCGGGGGCTGCGGGAGAGGGGCTGGGGCTGAGCCCGCTCCTGTTTGCAGCTCCCCACGAGGCACAGAAACATCGGAGATCCAAGCTCCAGCTCTCTCCGGGTGAGGATGGTAATTGGGAATGGAACAGCGCAGTAAATACCCCAAATATTGTGACTTCCCAAAGCCCTGTGCCTCACGTGGGCAGCTCTTGAGAGGATGCTGGCAGGGTGATGATGGAGGGGAAAAGCTGCTGCTTCACCCAACTCCCTGCATCTCTGCATCCCTGCCTGCATCTCTGTTTGCTTTTCCTCAGATCCTTGATGGAAAACCCATCCAAAGCCAAAATTCCAGCAGCATCCTGCACCCCACAGCACTGCTGGACTCCCCCACGCTGCACCAAGAGGTGCCTTCAAACTGGGCACACCAAAGAGGATAAAACTTCAATGTATTTATGTGTGTCAATATTTCTCATCCCCTCTGGTATTCCACCAGGCACTCTGGCTGCTCTCTAAATGAAGCCCTAAATTTTTCAGGGATGCCAAGGAAGATGCAGCCCTAGCCTCGTGCCTGGTGTATTGTTCCCTCTTTGCTGACCTGCAGCTGACTCTGAGTATTAACCACACCAACATTTCTGGTTCCCCTCCATCCCAGGCTGGTTTCTAGCTACAAAAATCCTAAAATCCTTCCCTGGGTGAGGGAGTTTCTCAGGTGTGCCCAGTGATTCCCACATCCCCAGGTGTTTGGAAGCACACACCCATTTTTCCTGCTTTTCCCCCGTTATGTATGACCCTAATCCTCAAACACTGTATTAAAGGAAAAGCCATATCATACCCCAAATAACCCCAAACCATCCCCTGCTGCAGCAGGAAGGGGTGAGTGACCAGCACTGGGACAAATCCTGCTGTCCCCCCCTGCACACAGCCCTTCAAACACAGGGCAGTTCCTGTGGGAAGGCTCAGCCCCACAGGGCTGTGGGGTGCCCAGGGTCTCACTGGCTTTTGTGGGTCCTCCCAAAGCCCAGCCCTTCCCCTCTGCAGTGCTCTCCACACCCTGTGTCCCCACTGTTCCTTCTGGGGGGAGAGAAAGGGATCAAGGGGATCTCCACGTGACCGGGGCAGCCATCACCCTCCTCCATCCCTGCTGGAGCTGCTGCTCCCTGGGAGGATTGCAGGGAAGAACTCCAGCTCTGCTCAGCCCTGGGCAAGGCCCAGGAGCTGTCTTTTTCCCCAGGGATAGTCCCAGTGGAAGGATGGAGCCCGGCCCCTCCTGAGCTGGGCAGGAGCCTTGGCAGGGGAGCTGCAGTTTGGCTCTCACTCGGCTGTGCCAGCTCTGCAGCCCCTGCCCACCCCCAGAGCTCTTCTGCCTGCTGAGGGCAGTGCCCTCTCTGCAGCCTGGAGGCCTGTGCAAGTCTCCCTGCATCCCTCCCTGCATCCCTCCATGCAACCATCCCTGCATCCTCCATGCATGTCTGCATCTCTGTCTGCATCCCTCCCTGCATCCCTGTATTCCTGCCTGCATCCCTCCATGCATCCCTCTGTGCATCCCTCCCTGCATCCCTCCATGTGACCATCCCTGCATCCTCCATGCATCTCTGTCTGCATCCCTCCCTGCATCCCTGTATTCCTGCCTGCATCCCTCCATGCATCCCTCTGTGCATCCCTCCCTGCATCCCTCCCTGCATCCCTCCATGCAACCATCCCTGCATCCTCCATGCATGTCTGCATCTCTGTCTGCATCCCTCCCTGCATCCCTGCATCCCTTCCTGCATCCCTTCCTGCATCCCTCTGTGCATCCTTCCCTGCATCCCTCCATGCATTTCTGCCTCTGTCCTTCCCTGCATCCTTCCCCACGTTTCTCCTTGTGCAAGCCTGCTTCCCACCTGTCATCCCTTCCTCATACAAGGATGATGCATCCAACCCTGCATCCCTCTTCGTGCCAGCTGGATCCCAACCCTGCATCCTTCCCTGCATCCTTCCCTGCATCCTTCCCTGCATCCTTCCCTGCATCCCTGCCTGCCTCTGCCCCCACATCTCTCCCCAAGCCAGCCTGAGCATCCCCTCCCCAGGAACGCTTCTCCCCCACCCTTTTGCACCCTCCCAAAGCTGCCCCTGAGCCAGCCCGACAGCCCCGGAGCGCACCCGCCGCCCCCGGCCCCGTCCTGTTCTGCCGAGCCCGTGACCCCCTGACCGTCCCCGCTGCCGGGGCCACGCCGGGGAAGCGCCTCCTCCCCCCCACGCTCGGTCGCTAAATGGAAGCGGCAGATCGATCCCGAGTGTGCCAAACTGACACGGAGCCTCATTAGGGGTTAGTTTTCATCCTCCTGCTCCCTGGCAGCCTTCACATTATCCCATAAAATTTATTTACTATTTCATGAATACATAAGCAGCAGGCAAACGCCGGCTTTTTATATATTTACACTGTATATATTTCACGGGAGAGTTATGTGTGTCTCTGAGGCAGAGTGGAGGGAGCGAGAGGGGAGCAGGAGCAGAAGGAGAAAGCAGCTGTGAGGGAAGAAGCAGGAAAGCAGAGCCGTGGGGGAGGATGGGGATGGAGCACGCCCAGCCAGGGCGGGAGAGGCGGCCCGAGGAACCAAGAACTCGGAGCAGCCGAGATCCAGCCCAGCCTGCAGCTGGGAGTGCCAGGGCTGGGGATGGATCAGGGCTGGGGATGGATTAAGGGCTGGGGATGGATCATGGTTGGGGATGGATCAGGGCTGGGGATGGATCAGGGCTGGGGATGGATCAGGGCTGGGGATGGATCAGGGTTTGGGGATGGATCAGGGTTTGGGATGGATCAGGGCTGGGGAGGGATCAGCATTTGGGGATGGATGAGGAGCAGAGGTGCAGGGTCAGGGCTGGGAGGACACAGGGACTGTGAGCTCATGTTTTTGGGAGCCCTCTCAGCACCATCCAGACCCCCCAGCTCCCATTATCCCATTATCCCATTGTCCCATCAGCAGAGTGGGAGTTTTCCCTGTCACTGCCGTGCAGCTTGCAGCACCACCCCACAGAGATTCCCAAGCCAGCCCCAAGGACACGGTGAGGGGCTCCTGCCTGCCTGGGATCCAGGGAAAGCCAGCAGCTTGGGAATGATCCCCCAGGCCCTGGCACCCCGAGCTGGGCCAGGCAGCCCCGCTGGAGGGGCTGGATCTCCCCCAAACACAGAAAGCTCCCACCCCTCCCAAACACACTCTGCCTCAGGAACTGCTTCGTTCTGAGTCTGTTAAAGTCCTGTAGAATGTGGAGTCACTCATGGTTTGTCTGGGGACAGTGGGGAGAAGGAAGGGACAGCAGAAAGGGGACTTCACTCACAATGGGGCCTGGCAATGTTATCTGTCTCCTTCAAACCCAGCAGAGATGATTCTATTAACCCCATAAATTACAAGAGGTTTGTTTGCAATCTCGTTTGTTTTTCCCTCATTCAGCCTGTCTTTTGGAGGAAGATCCCTCCCCCTCTCATGAGGTTTGGGATGTTGCAGTTACTGGTTGCCAGCAACAGAGCAAAAAGAGTTCAGAGAGGGGAAACCAACATTTTTTGGGGTCTGAAGCTGGTCTGAACTTCTGAGCAATAAACTTGGAGGGGCTGAGCTGCATGAATCACTTGGGCAGCTGGAATGTGTGGATATGGATTTATATAATGGTGCAGGGCAAGCTCGGGGTCACAGCAGCCTGTGCCAGCACCCATCACACCCCAGGGGCGCTTCCAGGCTGAGCCCCCCATCCTTTGTGCCCCAAAACACCCCACAGCCCAGGCAGGAGCTGTTTCCATGGCCACTCCGTGCTCCCAGAACCAGAATCCCACTGGCTCCCATGGCTCACAGGAGCACAGCACCTCCACCCCAGCAGGATGGGAGGCTGGGGGTTTTGAGGAAAGCCAGGAGAACACTGGGAGCACCAAGCAGTAGGTGGGGTGCACACAACCCCTCCCCTGGGCTCAAAACCCCATTTGATTCCCTGTTCTGAAGGACAGCTCCTCTCCCTGCAGGAGGGGTGGGCACCCGGCCCCAGCACTGCTCCCCCAGCTCCATTTGGTGAAGACATCAAAGGATTTGCTCCCTCCAGGCACCCCAAAAAACAGAGGAGCACCACATTTTAAACCTCTGCATTTCCAAACCCCTCTGCATTCCTGGAGTTCAGTTGACATTCTCTCAGCAGGGGACAAAGGGAGAGGGACAGGCCCAATCCCTTGGGAATGCAGCTAGAGGAGGGCAAAAAATCCCCATTTCCAGAGTGGATGCAAGGGGAAAGAAAAAAAGAGAAAACCCATGGTGGTGGTGTTCATTTTAACTGTTCAGCCACTTGTAGCCTGGTGCCATTAGAGGAAATAAACAGGTGAGAGGCACTCGAATGCAGGAGGAGATGGGAACACAGACAAAACAAGGGCTGGGAGACAGAAGGAAGCTCCGTGGCTTCCAAGAGAATCCAGGAGCTGCAGCAATGCTGCCTTGCCGAGCTCCACAAAGTTGGCAGCAATCCCTGCCAAAGTCCCTTTAAAAGGCTCTGTGGGGCGCAGCCCCTGCCCCGGTCAATGGCGATTGTGACACCCTGGTCCCCGTGGGGCTGCTGGCACCAGGAGAGAGAGCCGTGGGATGGATCCCGCCGCTTCTCCCCGCTCCCAAAGCATCCCCGAGCCGCCGGGGTCGCTGCCAGCGCTGTCCCCGGCCGGTGATGGACGAGGGGAGGCGGCACCGTCCCCGCTCGATGCCTCCTGGAGCGCGGCCATTTATACCCCGTGATGGATGCGGCGATCGCGGGCAGCGGCCGCGGCTCCTGCCCCCCCTCCGTGCGCCGGCAAAGGGCGTAAATTTGGCAGAACAGCTTCACTAAGCTCTGGCTGTTTATTTGCTGCATCCCCAGCTCGGCCCCGTGCACCGGGAAAAGAGGGTGGGGGATGCTGAGGGACATTCGTCACCTGGAGGAGGGTTTGGAAGCACGGCCCAGCAGCGAAGCGTGGCTATCCAAGCACTGCCTGCCTCCAGCGGGGTTTTTTGGATGTGTCCTGTCAGCCCGAGCAGGCGGAATCCCCACCCCGTGCCGCCCCTCCACGTCCCCATCCCCATCCCATCCCCCCGGCAGCAGGAGCAGGGATTCCCTGCGGACCCCGCGGGACGGATTCGGGCCTTGCTGTCACCTCCTCATGGCACTGCCAGGTGTGGGACCCCCGAACCCCCCCAAATCCCCCTCCTCTCACGCACAGCTGCCTCAGCAGCACCCGACACGGATCCACCCCCCGATTTCCCTCGGAGAAACGGAGGGATTCGTGCTCTCGAGCTGCGAGACAATTGCAGCAATGGGTTTGCTTCGCCCACTTTCTTCTCCCTTCCCACCGTGCATCACCTTCCACCCCAGCCCGCCGCATCCCCCGTGCATCAGCGGGACACCGGGCTCGGCTGCGAGGCTCCTGCAGCACCAAGAGCCCGAACCTGGGCTCCCAAACTGAATATTCACCAGCCAAAGGGCTGGGGCAAAAGGCGCGCACAGCTGGGCGACAAACAGGGCTGGGACGCGGAGATATTCCAAGGAAAAAGGGGCAAAGAGGAGGAATTGCGGCGGCGAGGGGGTCAGAGGGGGGTGAACCGAGAGGCACCGAGCGGCTGGAGCTGCTGCTGGCGGAGGAGGAGCGGCCCCATCTGCTGCCGGTGTCCCGCTGTCCCTCCTCCCTCCCGGCGCTGCTGACAGGCTGCGGAGCTGTCGGTGCCATTTGCCTCTGCCCCGGAGGCGCTTTGGTGATGGAAGATGCCTGCGTTAGCACGAGGGGAAGCGGCAAATGGCTAGAGATAAAGGAAAGATATATGGGAAAAAAAAATCAGAATCAGGCGAGTTCAGGAGGTGGATCCTACAGGGGTTGGGGTGTGGCAAGGGTTAAGCACAGGCTTGCTTTGGGAAATTGGGAAATGGACACCGGGAAGGGAGACACCGGGAGCAGGAGAGTTCGGGCGGTGAGAGGAGCTGCTCTCCGGAGTGTCCCGGCCGCGCTGGGGTCCGTCACCCCTCCCTCGCTCCTGCCATCAGCCAGAGCCGGCTGTAGGAGCCAGACAAAGGGGGAGGATGGCTCTTCCTCCTCTGCAGATGTCACAGGTCACAGGGAGGCCACGGGCTTTAGTGCTGCCGAGATGCTCCAGGCAGTCAGAGGTGCTGCCCGGCACTGGCCCCAGCAGCAGCTCCTGGCTCTGTGCTTTGCTCAAAGCCTTCCCAGGAGCGGAGCTGGGACCTCTCATCTCTGCCAGAGAGGTTTCAGATTTGGGGCTCAGAAATCATGGAATGGTTTGGGTTGGAAGGGACTTTCAAGCTCATCCCATGCCACCCCTGCCATGGGCAGGGACACCTCCCACTGTCCCTGGTGGCTCCAAGCCCTGCCCAGCCTGGCCTTGGGCACTGCGAGGGATCCAGGGGCAGCTCCTCAGGGCACCCTGTGCCAGGATCTGCCCACCCTCACACAGAACAATTCCTTCCCAATATCCAACCTAGCCCTGTCCTCTGTCAATTTAAGGCCATTCCCCACCACTCCAGCCCTTTATTACCAGTTCCTCTCCAGGTTTCTCCAGTGCAAACCAGTGTAGGACAATAAGAAGTGGGGCAGCCCTGACCCTGCCCAAGGATCAGCTTTTCCAAGGCCACCACACCCAGAAGCTCCCCTCTCCATGGCCAGGAGGTTTGTGATAAAAGCAAAGGCACTGACCTTCCCAGCTCCCTGCACAGGTATTGTCCCAGTGGGAAAACCCTCTCCACACCCAGGCAGTGCTGCAGACCTCAGCTGAGTGCAAACACAGCTTTTCCCCACACTTCCAGGCAGGGAAAAGGGAGCAGCTGGTGCCAGGGAGGTGACAAGGGCTGCCTCTCCCTGTCCTTGTCCCAAACCCCAGGTGCCTCTCCCACAGAAGGATGCACCAGTCGTGGGTGGGTATTTCAAACATCAAACTGAAAAGCTGAAAGGAAATAAAGAGATGTTCCCAGGAGTGCGGAAGTGGCTGCTGTGCCACTCCTGCTGGAACATTAATATTTGCCAAAAATAATTTGTCTTTAATCAGACACATCCATATATTCGGTTTTATGTCCGTTCTGGATCAGTCTTTATTGCCTTGGGCCACTTCAGCTCCTTCAGGGCCTGCCAGGGTTTAGCATCCAGGAGGGCAGGGGCTGGTGGCACCCAGGGAAGTGTCCCCAGGGCCTGTGTGTGCAGGGTGAGCCCCAAAAGCAAAGTCCTGCTGGAGAGCAACCCCAACAAAAAGCAGTTTTGGATTTCTGTGGGGTGGCACACGCCTTGGAGGTGGATCAGGGGGTATTTAATTCACTTCTGCTCTGGAACAAACCCCATTATTTTTCCTCCTGGCCCCACCCAGCAGTAACATGTGCATGCAGAGCTGCAGGACAGCTTCCCAGGGGATGACAAGCCCGTTCCTGCCTGGGTTTGCACTTCCAGCTCGTGCCAATTAACAAGGAGTCACCCTGAGCCCGCCCTGCATGGCCCCCTGCCCACCCTCACCCTCACTCTCAGCCCCTCTCCCCAAACAGGGGGTGCCCAAATCCCAAAAGATGGGCTGGAGGAAGAGAATCCAGCCCCCAAACCCCAGTGCCAACCCTCTGGCTCCAGTGCCAGGCTTCCTCCCAGAAGGGAGGCTCCCGAGCTGGGCAGAGCAGCCTTAAATCAAATGGGAGGAGCAGCCCTGCTGTGCCCTGGGAGCAGGCAGGGACCTGCCCAGGGAGGCTCCTGCTCCAACCCCCATTTCCAGAGGCAGAGCTCTGGAGCAGGGCTCCTCAGCAGGTTCCTGTGGCCCTGTGTGAGCCCCTGAGCTGGGCTGGCTCTGCAGCCCCACGCAAGCACAGTGATTTTGGGCTGGCAGAGCTCGCTGGGGTGGTTTGGGGAGCAGCCCCAACACTGCCCTGCCCAGATGAGAGATGAGGAAGGAAGAGCTCACCACCACTCCAAATACAACATCTGTCAATAAATCCCAGTGCAACGCCCCAGACCTGGCTGGAGGTACCACAGATGCTCATCAGTGATTTTATAGTCGTGGAGATCCCACCAAAACCACCCAGAGGTGTCCAGGAGCCTCTTCCAGCCCCCAAGCCCAGCCCTGTGCATCCCTCACTCCAAAACACATCCAGAATCTGCATCACTCAAGGCTTCTCCTCCCACCTACAGACACCCAGAGAGTCCATTTGAGGACAATAAGAAGTGGGGAATTCTACAGCAAAGCTCAGAGCTTGCAGGACAAGGCCAGGCTGGATGGGCTGGGAGCAGCCTGCTCTGCTGGAAGTCCTTGCCCACCACAGGGGTTGGGATGGGATGAGCTTCAAGGACCCTCCCAACATGAACCATTCACTGATTTTAAGATCCTGGCTCCCCTTGGTTGAACTCTCCCCCCAAACCCACAGCTGAATGTACAGGGTGGTCACAACCAGGAAACAAAACTCAGAATATTCATCACCAAGGCAGTCAGGAAAGGTTTGTTGAATACATTCACATAATTAATACATATGAGAACATTGCAATTCCCCTCTTTGCTGGTCCACAAACAGAAAGAAGCTAAATTCATTAGATTAATATTTGTTGAGACTTATTAGTTTAGCTCTAATTTCATGATCAGATGGCATTTTTGGGGAGCTGAAAAGCAAGCTCTAAAGATTCATTGGATCTAAATCATGGCATTAAAGAGCAAGGAACTTCAAAAATTTCCAGGAAAAGAAATTTCCTGTTGCTGGTTTGCTTCTTACAGCGTTCTCCCACCAGCTGGGGAACCAGGCACTTCTGTTCCTCCCTCAGCCCCAGCCCAGGGCCCAGGCTGGTTGGTGTTACAGCAAATGAACAGCTTCTCAAAGCTTCCCAAAATGGGGTTGTCACCGCAGGGGTATCGGGGACAGACAGAGTGACACAGAGACTCCATCATCAGAAGGCATGAAAAGCACTTTATTATTAGAAATCCACAGTTCTTACAGAAACAATGGTGGGCCTAAGGCCTGACTGGCCTTTAGGAATCTTCTCTCACCTGCTGGTCAAGAAGGGACAACTCCTTCTTGTAAACATCTCTGACAAACAGAGATTGCCAGCCAGCTGCAGAGATTGAGATAAGAATTGTTTTAATTCTTTCTCTGAGCTTTCTCAGCTTCCCAGGAAAATCCTGGGACAGCTCTGTCTCTGTTCAGAGGATCTGTGATCACCACACGGGGTGGCCTCCTGGCTCTGATGGTGGCACCAGCCACGAGACCTCAGAAGAAGGTCCAGAATGCTTGAAGTCATCCTCTCACTGGACTGGGTGATGACAGCTGGGCTGGCTGGGGTGGTCCTCACCAGCACCGGGGTGACCCCACCCCCTCTGTGCAGCAGCCCCGAGGTGAGGCTGCCCTGCACTCGTTCCCTGGAGCCCTCACCCCATAAAGCCACGGCAGGAACATAAACCACAGCTCCCGACCCTGCTCTGGCTCTGCTGCTCCATGCGTGAATTCCTGCAAGCCCCCCGAGCCAGGGGAATAAATTTCATCCCAAGGAAGGCTTTGTGCAGCAAAAAAGGGATTCACTGTGTGTGCCAGGGAGCTGGAAAGAGCAAGGAATGCTCAGGGAGCGATGGGGAGGTGAGATTCCCGTCCCCAAGCAGCTCTGGATGCTGGAGAATTTCCCAGGCCGTGCTCTGGAGGTGGTGGGAAAACCCGGCCAGGTCCCCCGAGTGCCTGGGGAAGGGCACTCCCCTTGGAGGTGACACCATGCTGCATTCCTGAACCTGAAGAAAACTTTCAGGGAGGCAGGATTAATTCTGAAGTGCCATTATCTCAATCAGAGCACGGCAAAAGCCAAGGCTCTCAGCTGGCAGAAGCCACGGCAGAGTTTTGGTGGCTTTGCCCAAGCTCGGGTGACCCTGCCGAGATGGCAGGTGCAGACTCCAGGTCCATTCCCGGGGCTCAGAGGCACTCAGGGCTCAGTCCTCCTCCCGTGCCGTGTTTGTGGCGGCCAGGAGCTCTCTGCTGTCCCGGCTGGGGGTCAGCAGCCCGGCAGGGCAGGGTCCATCCCCGGGGGGACCCTGGGCCGGTCCCCGCGCTGGCAGCTGCCGGGTGGGTGACCCCCGCGGGTCCCCGCGCTGACAAAAGGCCTATCTTCTCTCCGCCTAAATGATTTAAATTCTAATCAAACATCATTTATAGCACATCTCGGAGCCGTCTCCCGGGAGCTGGTCCCACGTGAGCCGTTGCCAGGGCAACCGGGGGGTCTCATTTCAGAAATGTCAGATTGCATTATTGTCTTCACACTTCTCTGATAACCCGGTGTCTCTCCCTCTCCTGCCACCCCCCCCCTCCCCTCCCCGGCAGCCAACCCCCACTCTCCTCCGTGCCCCGCTCCCCCGAGGAAATCACGGGCTCCGTTTCACTCCCTGCCCTGCCAGCGCCACCCTCCCCAGGCAGGGTCCCCGTGGGCTCTGCTGCCCGCTCGGGGTCCCGTTATTTAGGATGGGAGGGAAGAGGAGGGCTGGCTTTGTGCGGGCCGTGCTGGGATGGAGGTGATGCTCCCATCGCCCCCCCTGCATTCCCCGGCACGCAGGGGGTGGAGCTGCACGGGGCTACTTGCCGGGCTCCCAAAAAATTAAGGCGAGAAGGGTGGACAGAGCTCAGAGGAAGATTTTGGTCTGTCTGGATGAGCTCCACTCTCCTGCATCTTTCACAGGGAATGTCCCAGCGCATCCAGAGCAGGATCCAGAGCCCTGAGGGGACACTGCAGGACTCCTGCCAGGGCTTCCCCTCTGCCCCAGGGTGAGCACCGGGGCCCAGCCAGTGAGGGACTGACCCACGGACACCTCCTGGAGCACGGCTGCTCCTCTGCTCCCTGGCTTCCCCTTCCCCCCTTCTAGGGGAAGGTGTCCCTGCCCATGGGGAGGTGAGGGGTGGAACCACCCGGTCTTGAGGGTCCCTTCCAACCCAAACATAAACTTCTCCTCATTCCCACATCTTCTGGAGCCACCACTGACTCCCTGCAGCCAGCTGAGCTGCCCTGGCCCCCTCCATGGCTCCAAGGACACCCCCAGAGCTCCTTGTTCCCAGGTCCAGCCTGGAGCAGTGTCACCATGGATGAACCTTCAGTGAGGTCTTGCCCAGCCCTGAGATGTCCAAACCCAGCAGAGCCAGCTCTGTTCTCACACACTGCTGGGAATAAAATCCTGGGGAAAAACAGTCCTGGCAAGGGTTTGGGTGGGAACCAGTGACCCCAGGGAAAAACTGAGGTGTTTCTATGATTATTCTGCCACAGCTTAGGGGAGCTGGGCACATAAACTGTGCCTGGTGGTGTGGTTCAAGTGGTTTCTTACAGGAGCTGTCCCTGCTGGTCTCCCACACCACCCCAAGAGCCCCAGTTCCCCTGTTTTTAACCCTGTGTCCTGCTGGAAGGTGACAGGGCAGTGGTGGTGGCATCCCCACAGTCCCCAGGCACCATCACGAGCCCACATGTGCTGTCCCACACCCATCCATCCCTCCATCCATCCATCTGCCTGATAAACCCCTAATGAACCTCCCAACTCTGCCTCTTCCCAAAGAATAAACCAGCCCTGGCCCAGGCGGTTAATATTTAACTGAATAAGGGCCATAAATATGGAAAATGGGACTTTTAATTAAATAAGCAGCTTTTAAAAGGGCCCTTGGGCCGAAGAGGCTTTTGTTTAAATATGATTGATTTGACACGTCCTTTCCCTCCCGCTTTCTCCCGCTCTCTCTCTCTCCTGCTTGCTGCAGGGATGGGAAGCAGGCTGCAGGGGTGCTGCTGCAGGACCCTGTGCCTGCCTGTGCCCCAAATACCTGCCCACAGCCTCGGGCACCCAGCTCGGGGAGCGTGGGGGCACTTGGACGGGCACCCAAGCACGGACAGCTCCCCGCAGCCGGGCTGGTTTTAATGGGAGCAGGAGGTTTTCCCTGGCTGCTGAGCCAGCCAGGGGTCCTGGGGACACCTTGCACCCCCCGGGGCAGCACCTGGCCCTCCATCACATGACCCTGTGACTGTCCCCACGGAGGATGTGGCGGGTCCCTTACAGAGGTGACAGAAGGGAAACTGAGGCAGGCAGCAGATGGCCAGGGGAAAGGACTTTTCCCGGTGCTTTGGGGCTGGATTCACCTCCCCAGAATTTACACAAAACCACACACAGACTCTGTGAGCAAGCACGGAGTAAAACCAGGTCTCAGTGACTTTGCTGTTCCTGACATTTGGGCACTGCCTGCTGGAGCAAGCGGCACTAATTGCTTCTTCCTCAGCCAGGCATGATGGGAGCGGGGGGTTCAGGGAGTGCCGGGGGCACCGGGATCTCTCCAGCCTTGGGGGGACCCTGGGGGGGGGTGTTGGGGTGCGGGGGGCCCTGTCCAGGCCGGCAGTGTCACCCCCTGAGCAGCAGTGCCCTGGGCTGGTGGACCCACCGTGCTCCAGGAGCAGCCTGGCTCTGCAGGGATGAACTCAAGGGGCCTGAGGGGCAGGAATGTCAGGAAAAGATGGGAAAAGGACCAGAGCTGCACCCACATGGGCAGGGGAGGATGCAGTGCCCATCCCTGGCTCCAGTGGGGCATGGAGAAGCTGGAAAAGGGCACAAAGGATGTCCCCAGAGCTGAATGGCCTGGGCTGAGGGATGGGTACAGACCAAGAGAAGAGGCAGCCCAGGGAGGGTGGCTCTCAGCTGGTTCCTCCTGTGTTTTCCACCCGTGGTTCTCCCAGTCCATCCCCCACGGGTGGCACAGGCCCCGGGCTGCCTTGGCTCAGCTCTGCCATGGCAGGTTTCAGCTGAGAACACACAGTTAATTATCTCCACAAACAACTCAGGGCAAGCAAAGTGCTCCCTGGGCCCAGACCTGTTGCTTCCATGGGATTTCATGAGTGAGGATGTGAAAATGGGGGGAAAAAATGGGAAAATTTGGGAAAGAGCAGGATTCACATCACTTCTGGGTATCTGTGGGTGTGGAAATGCCCAGCACAGGGTGCCCAGAGCCGGAGTGTGCTGCTGAGGGTCCTTGTCCCACAGAAATGTCAGTGGGATCCCCCAGGCTGGGTGGATCCAGGGCTTGAGGCACTCCCTGGTGGCACCTGGTGACACAGCTCAGGAACGTGTCCAAACTCAGTGCTGGGTCCCCAGAGGTCTCTGGGAGCAGGCAGGTGTCCCTCAGTGGTGGCACTGGGAGAGCTGCTGGCACTGCTGGATAGTCCCAGGCACCCTGGGGTGACTCCAGGTCCCAATCCTTCAAACCCATCACTAAACCTTTTGTGTTTCCCCTTTAAAGCAGCCAAGGCACAGCCTGGATGAGTTGGTGATGAGCTGCCCCCCTTCCCTCTCCTCCAAAACCCCTCTGGCACCCCAAAGTTTGTGTGCCCATTCCAAGGCACTGCAGTGTCCTTGTTTTTCTCCCTCTGAAATCTGGGCACGTCTCAGCCCTGGTGTGCAGCTTCTGAGCAGCAAAACATCCCTGAATCCTGGTGTTCCCTTCACCCCACCTTCTCCCAGCCCTTCCCTCCGGGTGCCAGTGCTGCTGGGAGGACAGGGGATGGTTTTGGAAGGGGCAGCTCAGGAGGTGGAGCATGGAGGCTTCTCCGGGCAGGGGTTTTTCAGCTCTGCTCATCTCCTGCTGCTGCCACCTGAGGGTTTTAAGGTTTTCAACGCCTGAACAGACGATTTGAAAAGCAAATTTGTCCCAGCTTGAGATGGGACAAACCCTTGGCCCATGGGTTGGGAAGGGATGTCCTGGATGTCCCCGAGCTGCTGAGTGGATCAGGTGTGGTCCCCAGTGTGACACTGGGGGCCTGGCCCTCAGCATCACTCTGAGTCCCCCTGACCTCCAGGGATGCTGTGGCTGCAGCATTTCAGGACGCTGAGGGCTCCTAAAATCTCCCACCCCCCCAAACCCTGAGCCAGCCCATCTGATGTGCTCAGCCCTGATGGAATCAGTGGCATTTTCATGGATCCAGGCTCAAATTAACCTCAGTGAGAAAACCAATCTGGCCAGAGGCACCACCAAGGGGGGTCTGATGCCACCAGCAGATCCCAACACGGGGCTGCTCCTGGGGGCTCACGCCAAAAGGCAGAGCTCCTCCTGGCACTGCAGAGATAGAGATTTATTTTTTTTTTTTAAGAAAAAAAAGGGGGGAGGGGGGTAAAGAAAGGCCCTGTGTTTGCAGCCAACACGTGTAATCTGTTGCAGCCCTTGTCAGACAAAACAGTTTTGCCGTAAGACAGCGATTCCCAGAGGGGAAAGGGGCGAAGTGAAAATACTTTATCAGCTGCCTACATATGTAAAGCAGTACCCTGGTTGAAAAGCAAAGCCTCTTTCCCTTTGAAAGCTGGGAAGGGAGAGACGGGAGGCGACTGCCTGGGAGCGGGGACAGAAATGACACAGCCACAAAGCCCAGCACAGCAAAGCCCAGGCCTCCCTCCTAAACTGCTCTTATCTCCCTATCAGCCCCAAAAAACTACCTGGCTGTGGAGAAGAAACGAAAGCCAGACGTGGCTCAGTTTGGGAAATAAAAAATATGGTTTTTAATGTACAGGAATTATTGCTCTTATCTCCCTATCGGCCCCATAAAACTACCTGGCTGTGGAGAAGAAACAAAGCCAAACAAAACCCAGACACGGCTCAGTTTGGGAAATTAAAAATATGGTTTTTAATGTACAGAATGTGGTTTTTAATGTACAGGAATTATTTAATTCAGATAATAAGAGCAGGTTCTGCCAGAGTCCCCAGGTCAGCAGGGAGGTGCCCATTGCTCCAGGTTCCTCTTCCCTCAGGTTGGGCTGAGATGAAGGGAATCACTCCCTGCCTGGATTTAAGAAGCGATGCTCAGGAGCTGCCAGCAGACAAGGGTTTTCCTTCCTCTCTGAACTTAAAGTCTGCTTCAAAGGCTGGGAATTCCAGGACCTGGACACATGGCATAAATCAGCCCTTGGGTTCACAGGATGACAGGACTCCACTGGCAACAAGTGGGCTGGCTCCTCATGGAGGCTTCTCCTGCTCCATCCCTCAGCCAGAGACCTGAGAAGGTGGGGAAAAAAAATGAATTCCATGTAGCAGCTCCCTCAGCAGGACAGCGAGGGGACAGGGGGGACACCGAGCTGGGATGGAGAGCCCAGGAGGGGCTGAGATCCATGGACAGGGATGCACAGAGGCAGGAGGGAGATAAGGAATGGGATGGGGGGAGGAAGGGGAGCAAAGGAAGGAGGGAAGCAGGAGAAGGGCAGGGGGAGAGGGAAGGAGCCTGCGCGTGCCCATCTGGGCCATGCATCACATTGAAATTGTCCCGCATTAAAAATTCACCAGCCAGTGAATTTTCAAGGGATTTGTAGTAATTAGATGACAAAATGCTGGCAAATCTCAGGCTTGCCAAAGATGTTACTCAGGGGTCAAAGACTCGACACTTTTGGCTGGGTAATTTGTAAGTGTCAATCACACTCAGCCATCAGAGGGAAAGGAGAGATCCAAGGGCTGAATCCTAACGAAGCCCAAGGCTCCTGCCTGCTGAGACCCCCTCCTGCTGCCACCCAGGCCTGAGACCCCCAGCTGAAACCACACGGGGCTGATCTGGGCTCCAATTTTTTAAATTAACAAAAGAAACTTCCCAGGTTTTGCTTTTCAGCAGGGAGAGCTCCTGCTCTGCTCTGCAGCTGCCTGGGGTGCCGTGCCTGCCCTGTTTATCTTGCTGGGGGGCACAATGGGCTGTGACCCCCCCAGGCTGATGCCTCTGCAGCCCTGCACCAGTTCTTCTGCCACATGGTTGGAATTGCTCCTGGGACAGTCCACCCTGCTGCTTCCTGGGGCTGAGTTGGGCTGAAAATGGAATGAAAGCAGCTCCTGCCTGCAATCTGCCTGTTCCTGCCTCCCCACTGGGTGTCACGGAGACTTTGGGGCCACCAAAGCAGCCCCATGGGTTGTCTCTGCTGAAAAACCCAAGTTCATTCAGATCCATAGGACAGTCTGAGCCCTGGGCTGGAGGGGGGCCGGCCTCAGGCTGAGCCCACAGCAGCCAGCCCACCCCACACACCCACCCAGAGCCTGAGAGAGAAAAGAAATTTATAAGTTTTCTACATCATCAGCTTAAAACCCCACCACAAATTGCAAATATTAATGCTCTGCCCAAAACACCAGGTAAGATCCCTGCCCCAGCCAGGTGTGAAGCTCCAGTGTGGGCTGAGGCTGAGGTTAAGCCTGGGCTTTGCTGTGGGTTTTGGGGGCAGAGGTTGGCTCTGAGGGGTGGCTGCCTAGCCCCAGATCTCTCCTGGAGAGATTCTTGCCTTTTGTGGTCTGGTTTCTAAGCTGATGAAGTAGAAAAGCCCTGGATTTCTCAGCCCCAGGGGGATGGCTGCTACCAGGGGCTACACACCTCCAAAAAGATCTGGGGTCACCAGCTGTGGGAGAGGCAGGAGCCTGCTTTTCTCTCCATCTCTCGTGGCCTATAAAGCTGTCCTTGTTACCCCTGCTAAACCCCACCTCCAGTTTCAGGCTCTGAGGGATGACTGAAGCTGTCAGGGAGGGATGGGGAGGTCCTGGCCATCAGCTCTGAGGTGCTGAGGCATCAAACAGCACCCATCACACCCCAGGGAGAAGCACTGGACACCCCAAACCCCCTTCCACTGAAAGCAGCCAAGTCCCAGAGGAAAGGAAGCTGAAGAAGGTTTGTTGGCTCCATCCCTCCCAAGGTGCTGGATTTGGGGAGTGTTCTTAATCCAGTGGTGTGGGGAGGGGAGAGATGGGAAAGGGAGGGAAAGGGCAGGAGGGAAATCACCTCTGCACAGAGCTGCTGTGGTTCAGGTGAATGCAGAGCCATTCCTTGCTGCAGGCCAGCAGCACTGGGAGAGCTGGAAAAGGAGGCAGGCAGCAGTGTGATGCTCTCCAGCCACTGTGCTGCCCCAGACAGGGGAGCTGAGGGCACTGGGAACGTGGCTGGAGGTCCCTCCTCAATTTCAAAGTCATTCAGCAGCTGCAAAACACCTTGCAGGGGCAGCCTTCCTCCAGCTCCTACTCCACGTATTTAAATAGCCCAAATCATGGGCTGAGCTCTGCAGGGGCTCTGGGCTGAGGGGTTTTTCCATGGTTTTAAATTCACTTGATCTAACAGTGCCTTCAGATGCTGCTGGAAGGATATTTGTTGGGAAGCAGCAGGAAAGGACTCTGCCTGTCACTGTTCTGCCCAGTGCTGGGCACTTGGAGCTATTCCCTGCTCACCCTGGGTGTCCATGGGGTGTTTCCTCCTTGTCAGAGCCTTCTGCTGGCAGATGAAGACCCCCAGCCCCACCCCACTGCACCTGAACACAGCTCCTACCACTGACCCACTCGCTCCTGCAGGAGAAAATGAACCAGAAAATGCCAAATTTTAGTTGGGGGAACATGAAGAAAACCTTTTCCCCCCCAGATCACCTCTCCTGACACACACCACAGCCCTTACTGCCCTCCCACTCTGTCCCAGCAGCTTTGCTAAACCCTGAGCTGGGGATGATGTCACATGTGGGGACATGGTGATGCTGGCTCTGTATCCCCCTGGTCCACACTCATCCCCAGCAGCCCACCATGGTCCTGGGGCTGGAACAGAGAGACAAACGTAATTACATGGCACTAATTACAGCCTGTGGCACGCAGGGACTGTGCTCCTGCAGCTCCCAGGGGAGGTGAGACACTCCCATCTCCAGGATCCTGCCCACTTCCCTGCTCCTGTGCTGGCATCACTTCCCCTATGTCACCGATTCAGGTCACCCTGCACACCCCCTGCTTGTGCTCTGCCTCCCTTCCTAGCTCCAGTTTGGGGTGAAAGCCTCTCTGATTAGCCAATTTGGATCCCTATTTACTGGGAATTACTGAGCCTGATTATTATTCATGGCTTGTGAAGGCTGAGCTCTCAAGCCCGGCCATGCGGTTTCTCTTCCTCTCCAGTGCATATATTTAGGGAAAACAGGAGGCAGAGTGCCTCAGTCAGGGAAGCTGCACGCTGCCTCCTCCTCCTCCTCCTGCTGTATTTCCTGCTGAGGAAGGTGCTGGTGGAAGCTGGAATGTGGTGCCAAACACTGGTCCTGCTGTGACCCAGGGTAAAGTCCAGATGTGCTGGAATATTGGTCCCATCCAACTCAGCTTCTCCTGGGATTCTGGGATTAAAGAGAAGCTCCCAGCATCCAAGTCAACTCTCTCAATCTGCATTTGCAAATTCTTCCTGAAGTCCAACCTGAACTTCCCTCTGGAGATTCCAGAGCTCCTGGAGTCAGCAGCTGGGCTGGAAAGCAGCAGGCAGGACATGGGATGCAGGATCTTCCTGCAGCCCTGCAAAGGGTGAGTGAATGGCATTTACTGTGCCTGCTTGACCATTAAGTGCTTCCCAGGCCTCATTCCATGGAACACACTTGGGAGGAAGACCAGGGAAGATGGGCCTGAAGGGACAAGAAGAGCTGGAATTCCTGAATTGTAGGAATTGTAGGAATTGAACTGCAGCAGCAGTGCAGTGGTGATGAAAAGAAACCACCAAGAGCTCACAGATGCTGCCTGCCTGTCCCTGCCAGCTCTCCTGTGGGACAGAGAGGAAAACACAGATGATGGTCAGGAGTTTTCCAAAGGGAATGGGGCACTTTGGGCACTCACAGGGCACCATGGCACAGCAGAGGGGCTGGCAGTGCCCAGCAGACCCAGGCTCCCTGGAGATCCTCTGTGCCTCGCCTTGCTTTGCTGCCTGTCCCCGAAAGGAGATAAAAGCCCACACAGGCCTCTGGCAACAGGCAGCAATGAGGGAGAGCTGCTTCTACATTAAAACCCCTTAACCCTCTCATTCAGTAAAAAAGCTGCATTTGAATAATATCCTAATCCAATTGCAGAGCTGGCCCTGGGGAGGGGGATCTGCAGTGTGCCTGGGGAGCAGCTGCAGCTGCCACAGCTCCTGCTCCTGTCCAGCTCATCAGGGTCTCACCCTGGATGGAGCTGTCAGAACCTGACAGACACCCACTGGCCAAGGCAGAGGGCTTCAGCCCCCCAGGGACCCTGCAGTGTATCCCAGCAGCCAGAACTGTGTGTAAAGCACTCGTTTGAGCTCTCTGTGGGAAGAGCAGAGGCTGAGCACAGCCCAGAGAGCCCCTCTGGGGTGGCTGTACCCCAGCTCTCATCTGCAGAGCCAGGGCTGATGGATGACTCTGGCTTGGTGCTGCTCATCTTTTCTGCCACCAGCACAGCCTGGCCACAGCACTCACACCCCAAAAAGGACACCCAGATGAGCATCACAGCCTCCCTGTGCCCAGCTCTGCCCAGGGAGCACAGGGCAGCTGAGGGGTGACAGGCACACACGGTGACACCAACCCTGGGGTGTCAAGAACCAGCACAATGAGGGGGACAGGGCTACAGCTCATCCCAGACCAGTTATAACCATCAGCGTGCAATCATTTGGTACAGACAAAACCTTCCTGAAGAGCAGAAAAGAAACTGTTCCCATTCCCAAAGCAAACAAGAGCACTGCAGCAGCACAGGGGGAGGCTGTTCCCTGCTTTAGCTCATGGACAGGTAAGAGAGTTTGCATTATTTTATCATTAGGATTGCTTCAGATCAGGGGGAAAAAAGAAAACAGCCAGTGGGGAGTGCTGAATTTCTGCAGGCCTACTTAAGTGATCATTTTAATTCAGGTGTATGCTCATTTTTATAAAATTCCTGCTGTAATTTTAGGGGTGCAAGGTGTGGGATTCTCAATACGTAACAAAGAAGTGGAGCAGGAATTAACTCCAACTGTTCTCCAGAGCTGTGATCAGCACTTCCATAATTAATGTCCAGGCACATATATATCTGTGTACACATACACAGCCCCCCTGCTCACATCAAACAGATTTCCTCGATACCAAATTGCCTGAAAAATTAACCAATGTCAAACTGCTCCACAAGATAAGTATCATTAAGGGGAAAAGAAAATCTTCATTATGTTTGAAGGTACAGGGGAAAAAGAAAAGCCCTCATGAATGTTTTCCAGCCTGTTCCCAGCCTGGGAAATAACATGTTTTAAAACATATCAAAGGGTTAAATTAATTTTCATTAAAATTTAAATTTGAGAAGGCTCCCTCTCTTCTTTCCTCCCTCCTCCCCTTTTGAACGTTTGACTGGCAACCATTTCATATTTCAATCTCGGCAGAACAAATTGAATTAGATGTTGAAACCAAACTCTGCTCTGTTCTCTAAAGCCTACATGCTCTGCTTGTGCTAATCCTTTTCGTCGCCGCTGCAGACCTCAGAGACACTCAGCAAGAAACCTGCCCTGCCACAAAAGACAATGAAGGGAAAAAGAAAAAAACAGGAAAAAAAAAAACCCATAGGGAAATCCAAGCCCAACCTGCAATGCTGCAGAGCTTTGCTGAAATCATGTGTTGGGTGATGCATGTGCCTGGAGGGGACCCTGCCCAGCTTCTCTGTCCTCTGTGCTGGACTTGGGCTGGTCCTGCCCAGCCAGGATGGTCAAACATCCCTGCTGAACTGCAGTTTAACTTAGCTAAGGCTGAGGTTTCCCTGCAGTGACCCCCTGGTGCAGAGCTGTGCCAGTGGTGAAGGCAGTGGGGAACAGCGACAGGAATGCTACTCATCAATGCCAAGCAAAAAAAGGGGAATAAAGCTTGTCACCACTTCAGGTGACACTGCCACCCCCTCTGACAGCGCTGCTTCCACACCCGTGCCTCAGTTTCCCCACCTGCAGCACAAGATGAGGGTTTCACACCACAGTCCTGAGACATCCCAAAGGGCTATTCCTGAATTTGTCTGTCCCCTGAGCCAGCACTGCCAGGTCCTGGCAGGAGTGGCTGCTGCTGGGTTTGGAAAGCCTCTCGGTGGCAGCAGCAGGGCTCTGGAGCTGCAGCACAGTTTGGGGGACCAGCAAGGGGTGTCACAGCTCTGGTCCCTGAGCAGGAGCTCAGCCTGGGACTGCAGCTCAGAGCTGAGCCCTGTTCTTGGGAATTCTGCAGAAAAGCTGGGATAGGACATGTCTGTAGGCACAGGGCTGGGCTGTGAGCAGCACCGTGTACCTGCCCCTTGGGCTGCCTGCTGGACAAGGTGTGCACACCTGGAGGCATCCCCAAATCAGAGTTGGGCAGATGTCACCCCAAAGCCCTGGCACTCCTGCAGTGGCCCTGCATGAAGCAGGCAGTGCTGGTTGAACCCAGCTCAGATGATGTCATCAGGCTCCCATCAGATACTCAGGGTTCCCACTGTGGCCACAAACACACACAAAGGACACCAGGAGCCCATCTCACCTCTCCTGAACCCACACAGGGTGAGCTCGGGGTCTCAAAATGATCAGAGGGGCTGGCAGGACTGCAGGGTTTGACCTTGGGGAGCCATTTCATCCTGGCTCCCTCCTGCCATCCCGTATTTTCCAGCCTTGAGATGCTGCCCCAAGACACACCAAGGAGGAGTGATGGCAGCCAGGACTCACTCGGGGTGTGGTGCTTTTGGAGGGAGAGAAGCCGTGGAGTTTTTGGTGCTGGCAGGGAAAAGGCCTTTGCCAAACTATCTGTGACATGGTGGTAGCTGTAGGTTGGTGCCCAAACAGGAATTTTGATTTTTTGGCAGCCCATCTGTTCTCCCCCAGCCACAGGGAGGGACAATTCACACCCTGAGAGCGATTCCTGCTGCAGCAGAATTTCTGCTGCCTTCCCCTGGGGGGATGCCAACAGCCAGGGGAGCACACAGAACACACCCAGGGCATGCACCCACTTCAACACTGGGCTCAAACCAAGCCAAATGTGGGCTGTAACCCCTGGGACCACAGCCAGGAGCCTCTGGGGTCACAGTGGGGAGAGGCAAAGGGTGGAATTCTTGCTTAGAGGCTATTGAGCCTTTGGAATTCTACCTTCTCCTGCCCCTGGTGCTACCGACCCTGCAGCAAGGACACTGTGACTTTTAGGGCCAGCTGTGCCCACCCTGGCCCCACTACCCACCTCACCAGACCCCAGGCAGCTGTTAGATGTCCTCATCTTTGTTACTCTCCTCCTCTTCCAGGTGCTCCATGATTTCATTCAGAAACTCAGATCGTTTTTTCTTCTTCGGGGAGTCTGTCCAGGCCCGGGTGGGAGCAAAGGAGGGAAGAGAAAAGCAAAAATTACAACCTGGACTCACCTTGGGAGGGGCTGAGGGGGCTGGAGGTAGCAGGATACCCTTCCAGGTGAAGGTCATCAAGTATCATCTACTTCTCCTCCCCAGGCAGGGCCTGGCAGGAGCTGGGATTCCAAACCTCCCACCTGTGCTTTAGTTCACAGGCTGGGAGCAAACAGCACCCAAACAGGTGATGGTGATGCCAGCCCTTCCTGCTGACCCCAATTCACTGTGGAATTCACAATTTCCCTGTGGAAAAGTGTCTGCAAGCCTAACCAGGAGCTCATCAGGGCTCTTGTCAGGACACAGCCCCACCAACACCCTGGCTGAGACCACCCCATCCCAGCAGCAGCACATCCCTCAGCTGGGTGGGACCATGTCCCTGCTCTGCCCCTCCTGCCCCACAGACTGCCCTGGCTCTGCCCAGCTCCTGAGGGACACAGCACCATGCACACATCCCTCCCAGTGCATGAAGGGCAGGGGGGAACCCTGGGGGGCTGCCAGCCCCTGAGGGAACATCCCCAGCCCAGCACTGAGGTGACAAAGCCATTTGGTCCCTGATCTGAGGCTGACACCCTCCTTTCTGCTGGGCAAGCAGTGCCCTCCCGGCAGGAGCCGTGGCACAGCCCCCTCTCCCCCCAGCTCGCTCACAGCACATGGAGAACAGCTGTTTAAATCCTGCTTTCAGACATCAAAAGCCTCGCTGGGTTTCTCAAACAAACAAACATACCATAGGACTAAAGAAAAGGTGTAAAATAAATAAATGGAACAAGCTGTGCATTTTCTTTTAGTATTACAGCTGCTGCGGGAGATAAACAACAAGTAAATGTCACAAAACATCAATACAGAAGAAATTAACCTGACAAAAGCTCACATCCCCCCCCTCTGCCTCCCCCCAACTCCCAACAATTTTGCATTTCTGGAGTTCCCATCTAATGATTTTATTTTTCAATTAATTCCTTGTCAGAGAGCCAGAACCTGCCTCCCTTCTCCCTGGGGGCTGTGGGGACAGGAGGGGGACGAGGGTGCTGATGGACCCTGCTGCTCTCCCAGCACCCACCCCACCAAGCTCAGGGGAGCCGAGGGGGCCACAAGGTGCCACGCCAAGACCCTCCAGCAGCTCATCCCAGTTCATTCACCCAAAAGCACCAGGGATAACCCACCCCGGAGGAAGGTGCCAGCTCAGCAGTTCTCCCTCTCCTTTACTCTGCTCCCAGCTCTCCTGCTTTGGAATGGCATCAAATATGGTCTCATCTCCCAAATCCACTGTAGGAGTATGTCCTGTACCTGCCACCCCATCCCAACCAGACCCTCATGGAGATCCCACAATGCTGAGGCTGCACAGCAGAGGAAAAGCTGGATATGGGACACTGGGTGCACAGGGAGCATCCCTCAGCAGAGCAGGACCTGCCATGGCATGGGCAGGGGTCTGGCAGGGAAATCCCCCCATCCATCCCCCAGATTCACCAGCTGGGTCTCAGGGAGCACCATGAGCATCCCCCTCTTGTCTAACAAGGGGAAAATAAAAACCCAGGAGGGTGGGGAAGCGAATTGGTTCGACTTCCTTCCGTTCTGCTGCTCCAAGCTGGTTAAGGTTTGCCCGCTAACGATCCCATTTGCTTCCTTTAAACAATGGGCAAAGCCGGCGGGGGTGGGCCGGGAGGGGGATTACCACGGGATTAGAACGTGGCAGGGTTGTGGATGCCACGCTAATCCTGCAGGGTTTTACTCTCCGGCTCCGGCATGTGTTTGCATTAGTTACAGATGCTCTCGAGAAAAAAAAAATTAAAAAAAAAAAAAGAAATAGGAAAGGACAAAGGAGAAAAAAGGGAGCCCAGCAGTTGGGAGGTGAGGGAAAAGGAAACCTGGGGGTCTGCGGTCAAAGGAGGAGCGATCTGGCAAAGGGGATGGAGGCAGGAAGAGTTTCCCCCCCCGCCAGTAAGATCAGCACCCTGCCTTCCCTGGCAACCCCGTGCTTCCAGCAACAACTGCAAATAACCAGGGACGAGCCACAGCGGGGCTTGGCTGCTACAGAGCCCCCACAGCTGAACCCCCTCCTCACACACNGGCTGCTACAGAGCCCCCACAGCCCTCACAGCTGAACCCCCTCCTCACACACCTCCCTCATCCACCCTCCCCATCCAAACCTCTCCTCACACACCTCCCTCATCCACCCTCCCCACCAAAACCCCCCCACAAGCCGTTCCTTCCCCTCCCGGTGTGGCGAAATTCCCCATCTGTCAATTTAATTCTTTGATCGATGGCAAGGAGCAGGAAATGGGCCCGGCACAGCTGGCTGCCCAAGTTAGGCCTGGCGGGAGAGCGGCGGCCGCGGCGGAGCCGGCGGAGGAGCACGAGGAATTGTCATTTAGCGAGGAATTGTCATTTAGCGGGATTGGGAGCCAGAGCCTTCCCCGCACGGCCCCGGGCTCCCGGGAGAGAGCAGACACGCCGAGGGGGTGGGCAGTGCTCGCCAGCCTTCCCCCAGGATGGAGCTGGGGGAGGAAAGGGGTTGGAGCTGTTCCCAGCCCTTTGGGAGCGGTGGCGCCGGGATTTGGGGGTGCAGGGATGAGCCTGGAGTGTTCCCCCTGAACAGGGCACAGATCCACGGCTGCCCCTTCCCCAGGGCTGGCAAATTCAGCTGCTGGGCAGCAGGATCCCTTGGTCCCAGCCACCCTGCTGGTTTCCAAAGCATCAGAGATCCTTGTTTTCCAAAGGGAGGACTCCCCTGCCCAAGTCAGGCCGAGATGCTGCTGCTGGCAGCGTTTGTCACCTGTCCCTGCCCTGCTGGGGCATTTGTCACAGCCCTGCTCCAGGTGATGGGCTGCACTAGAGGTTCCAGGGACAGCTGTTGTCCAAGCTGTCCCTGGCTTCTCCTTCCCACATTAAGAGTCACTAAGTTTATCCACACAGCCTGTTCCTGGCCAAGCACTCGGGCTCTCCAGCCACCTTGCAGCAATGGGTCACCCAAATTAAAAGTGGGGTGCAAACAAAACTCAAAGTGTCTTTTTTTTTCCCCCTCTAATGTAAGAGCCTCCTGCCCCAGGATGAAGAACAGATACTCTCAGAAATGAGCAAAAAGCCTTAAACCTCTCCCAGACTGGGCTGGGAGCCAGTGTGGAGTGAAGGGCTGAGGTGCCAGGCCTCAGGGCTGGGCTGTGGCTTCACTCCTGACAGAACTACTGAAACCACCCATGGCAGTCAGTGACCACTCCTGGACTCCTCACTTTCTCCTGGAACATTACAAAGCCTCAGAACAAGCCATAAAGAATGACCTGAAAACTACACAAAATGGGAAGGAAGCCTATTCCATTTTATTGCATCTATTAGACCTATTGAAAAGTCGGCTCAGAAGTGGTTTGATTGCCATGACAAATGCCTGCACGGAGAAAAGATTTGGGAGACCAGACCTCTCCTTCACAAATAACAGCAGAGACCTGGAACTGGAAGCCCAATCTCTCAAAATGGTCTCTAGAAATAAGGTGTGTAATTGTAGCAGCGCAGGCAGTGGTAGGACATGTCTGTCAGAGCCCAGGTCAGGACTTTGAAATGCTAAGACAAAGATGATGAGGCTGACATTAGAGCTGGGGACACCACAGACCTCGGTACTGATTGTTTCCTGAGGCTTGAAGACCTAAAATGATCTTTTCTTTCCCATTCCCAGCTCGGGATGGGGACCTGGCCACTGCAGCTGTGGGAAGACCCCTACAGTTCACCCACACTGTGCTGGGAGAGAACTCATGGGACCTTGACAAACAGCACAGGGATGTCTGAGCTGCTCCTGTGCCCTGTGGGGAGAGGAAGAGACTTGGGGAAATAGGGTTCAGTAGGAAAAAAGCCTGGTTTCTGGGCTGTACCACCAGTGAAAAAAGATGCATGGTGTCAGCCCAGCTGTTGGGTACTGTGTGTGCTCTGCATCCTCTCCATCCCTGCTCCATGCGGGAAAAGCAGCCTCTAGCCAGGCCAGGGAGGAAAGGTGAAGGAGCATCCCTCTCCCAGGGGGCTGCAGGCAGTGGTCCCAGCCTTTTTTCCCCTCTTTATCACTATCACACTCTGCACACCCACAGAAGGGCCAGGGTGCAGCTCCCTCCTCATCTCGGAGCCACTGGGCACTCCACAGTGCTTTGAAATCAGGAGCAGGCACCTCCCAAGGGAATAAAATCCCACCTGTGACCCTCCAGTGTGGCACGGAGAGGCTGAGACCTGGTCCCAGGCACCAGCCAGATCCTGATGCACACAGGAGTGCCCCAGCCTGGCTTTCCTGGCACAGATCCCCTCCTGGCACACCCTGCTCTGCTGCAGCATTACCCACTGGCAGTTTTGCCAGGCCTGGAGTCACTGGATGTTCCTGAGATGGGCTGAAGCACAGCAGGGATGGTGCTGCCATCCTATTTCCCATCCCTAAAGATGGGGAGTGGCAGCCTTGCTCCTGTTTCTCAGCTGAGACCTCCAAACCACTTCAGCTCCAAGGCTGCATTCCTGCTGGGATGTAAAATGCTCTCCCTGCTGCCCTCCCCAGAGCCCCAGCTCGGTGAGGAAGAGCCCAGACAAGGAGGCTGGAGCAAAGGGAGGCAAAAATTGGGAATAAGCAGAGCTTGGGGCAGGTGGCAGAGCTCACAGCCACATCTGCTGAGAGTCTGCAAGGATCCTAAAGCCTAGACTGTTTATTTCCCCCTACACTGAGCAGAGTGGAAAGGGAGAAGGAGATTCTGAATATAAAACTGGGTGCTTGAAACATCTCACCTGCTGTTTTCTCCACCCAGGTGGAGTTGCAGGTGCATGACATGTCCCCACTCCAGTGCTGGGGTCTGGGTGGGCACATCCACCCTCAGCCCTGCCACAGCAAACTGCAGTTTCCCCAGACTGGAATGAGCAGCCCTGCACTATTTCAGGGACATGGGGATCCCTGGATCAGCCAGGATCACTGAATAAGTGAGATGTGCTGCTCTTCCCTCACCAGGGATGTGCAGCCCCACAACTGCTGCCAAAGCCCCAGGCAGAGAGGGGATGCAGGAGGAGGAGCATTGATCTCCAGCTTAGCCCTGCAGCCCAGGGGAGCCCTTCCTACATAAATATTTGCCAAGCAATGCATTTGTGCCTGTCGATGGCTGTCAATAGGAGCCTGCAGTGCTGTCATGTGCAGAGCTGTCACTCCCAGCAGCCTGAGCCAAGCAGCCCCTTCTGCATCCCGACCCATCAACACACAGCTTTCCCTTTTAAATCCATGTGCTGCAAGCACAGAGCCTGTCCCCACCTCAGCAGCAGCCAGGGGAGGGAGCAAAGGTGTGTGGCTGGCATCGCGGTGGCACACGCAGAGTTAACAGCTCACAGGCAGAGCTGTCAGACAAAGCCCTGGCCTGGATGCCTCCTGCCTCCCCCTGCATGGAGCTGCCAGCCCCCAGCGTGTGGCAGTGCCAGCCCCCAGCGTGTGGCAGTGCCAGCCGTGCCAGCAGCAGGGGTTACCGTGGAAGTGCTGGGCGGTTTTGCGGCGCAGGGCCTCCAGCGTCTCCTCCGTGTCTGCCCACTCCAGCACCAGCCTGCGGCCGTACAGGTGAGTGCTGTGGCACAGGGCCTGGAAGGCTTTCTGCAGGATTCAAAGAGAAAAAAAAAAAGAAATTAAAGGAGAAAATAAGAACAGGCTCACAGGAGGGAAGGCAGAAATGTCGCTCCCTCTGCCCTGGAGCGGAAAGGCCACCGGAGAGCATCACACTCGGAGTGCTTTGCTCTGATGGGGCAGGATCCATCTCCATCAGAGGCTCTGACTCAGTCATTTATCTTCTCTGTACTTGCAGCAGTGCACATTCCCATCACCACTGCTGCTGGCTGCTGCTCGTGGGGGGCAGGCTGGGACCACCCTGAGCTGGAATGTTGGAGCCTCTGCAGCTCTGGGTGGGACCCTGTGACTCCCTAGCACCCTGTCCTCTGCTGGAACACAGGAAAGCACAGCTCAGCTGGGAGAGAAAAGTTCCTCTCTGCTCTGGAAGCAAGATGGAAAACTGCCTTTCTCCTGCCAACCATTTGGTGACTTGGTCATGGTGGCAGCAAATGTGGCAGAGCAGAAGCCAGCACAGAAGTCCTCTGCTCTTTCTGTTTGTGGTGGTTTGCTCTAATGCAGAAATCCAGAGGTCTCCTGGTGTTAGGTCCTTTTTAGTAACACCCATACAGCTGGAATATCTTGGTGATGTTGAATACAGACATGCCAGCCAGCCAGCCCAGAGCTCAGATGGCTTTTTCTGCCCCTAGCCAACCAGCAGAGACACCCAGAAAACACTGACTCAGTCCAGGGAAGTTTGACCCAGCAGGGCAGAGTGCCCCCTTTTCCAGGGGCACGTTCCTCCTGGAAGAGCTGCAAGCTCCAGCTGTTTTTATTTGCTGCTGCTGTGTTTTCAAGGCCTATCTCCCAATTAGCAGAGCAATGTGTTGGCTTAAACAAACACTCAGGGGGAGGGAGTTTTGAGGGCTGTTTACGTTGGCACAAGGAGCCTTTTCCAAAGCCTGGCACACAACCCATGGCTCTAAACACAGCATTTCCTTTGTTAATTCCTATTATTGGATTCTTCCTTCCCACAGCACAAGGAAGAGGAAAGTTGGGTGACAGCACACAGCCCATCTGTGCTCCACAGGTCATGGAGGAGGGCAGACCATGATGAATGTGGCACTTGGTGGGCTCTGGTCCTCTGAGCCACTTCTCTGCCCCTACCTTCTCCTCCTCCTCATGGGATTGCCATCCTCTAGTTTTGCTGGCAGCCCTGGGAAAGGTCATGGAGCAACAGGGAAGGCAGATGCTGCCATCAAGTTGTGTTATGTGCAAGAAATCCATCCAGTGAATTTCTTGCACATAACACAACTTGATGGCAGCATCTCACAAGATGTGTGAGACACATCTGCCACCAGCCTGGTGACATTGGCCCTTCCTGGCCAAACACATCCCCAGAATGAGTTGGTTTGCACCCATGATGAAGGAAAGCTCCAGCCTGTACTGGGATCTCTGCTCCCTGTCCTCCAGATGGGCTCTGGGAGCTGGGAGTGCAGAAGAGAAGCTGCACATTTCAGGTGACAAACACACAGGTGTCACTTCTTTGGAAACGAGCTAAAAGACAATACTAGCTGTTCATTGCTCTGAGAGGAATTAAGACTTTTTCAGGAGGGAAAAAAGAGAGAAAGCACTGATGATTTAAAAGACAAAGGGATGAAGGGGAGAAATGCCATCCCCATACATCCACACTGCTGGAAATCTTCCAGGGAGAGGAGGAAATCTGCCACTGCTGCTATTTCAAATGAAGAGACAGGTAGGGAAAAAATAAATTTTAATTAGGTGACAAGTATGAAATGAGGAGAAGCAGGCTGGCTTTCACAGAAAGCAGGAGCTATTTTTGGGGTGCAGCTCCTCTATGTGAGCATTTGCATTCCCAGGACACCTCTCTGGAGGAACAAAGAAGGGCCAGAGGTTTGTGGAGTTGTATCCAAATGAGGGATAAAGGGAGGTGTGGTGTCTGCTCATCCAAGAGAGAGACTCACCACAAAAGCCCTCTAATTCCCAGGGCCTTCTACACCTTTAAGGAGAGCCTTTGCCACAGAAAGCTCCTTCTGAAATGCCCAAACTCCATTCTGATAAAGCTGCTGCATTTGGTAACACACCCTCTGCCAGGCCACCCTGAAGCCTGCAGATCCCTGCCAAACTTTCTCCCAGTCCTCATTTGCTTTCCAGATGCTTTAGGGCTTCCATGAGAACACTATGGGCTTCTCCTCCTCGAGAATAGGATGTGAGCATGATTAAAAATGCCATTTTTGAGCATTTTTTTGCAAAGTTTGGTTCAAGCTTAACATTACGGCTCAGCATGGCAAGAAAAAGCGTGGAGAGGAAAGGGAGAGGCTGCAACAGCAGCTTAAAAACGTCTGTGGGATTCAGAAAGAGAATTTCCAAGTGAAGAGGTGACTGCTAAACCCCCAGGAAGGCCGGGCTGCCTTCCTGGGGATGAGGCAGGCAGAGCTCTGGAGCAGAGCCTGCTGTGCTGGCAGGGCTGGGAGCAGAGGCAGGACCGCAGCGTCTGTCACCCGCGGGTGTGACAGCGCCAGCCCTGACTGCTGCACTCATTTGGAGGACAGTGCTGCTCTGTCTCCACATTCCCCCTTGCCCTATTAAATACTCAAGCCAAAGAGCCTCCAGGCTGGAATCATTAGAGGGACAAAGGGTCAACAACATTAGGAGATTGATAAATATCCCTCCCTCACAAGAGCTGGTCCCAACTGAGGATGCTCTCCGCAATGCCAGCTGCACACAAGGATTTTTCCTTCCGTGTGTGTGCATTTTGAAAGCATTGGCTGTCTCTCCCAAATGGGCAATTTCTATTTGGAGACCAGATGTATTTTTATATCAACAGGGGAGAAAAGTGGGAACTCGGCTTCCCAGTTAATAGTTCAAAAATAAAAACAATTCCGCAACAATTCTGCACAGGGAACGTCAGGAAACGTTTAGTGCTTCCTTAACTGGAGTTAATTTGGTATTGCCAGTGCATCAGAGTTGCAGGGGAGGCTGAGCAGATCAAGCCAAGCCTGATGGGGCAGATCTGCAGGCACAGCATCGGGGAGTTGGGAGGAGGAGCCCCCATCTCTGTGCTGGCTGTGGAAAATCTCCATGTGCCCTCCCACAGCAGCCGTGCTTGTTCAGAGAAAAAGACAAACACGGGAGGTCACAGGCTTTAAATGCCCAACAAAGGCAGCCTAACTATTCTATTACAAACCCATCATGTTTTATAAGATGCTTATAAGCAATTTCCAGATTACCACTCTGAGCAAAAGCGTCACTGACAGTCAGAGCTATTCAGCTCAGAGGTCTCCAGGCCCACTCCCCTCCTCTCTCATTTCACTCAGCAATAAACTCTAAGCCAATTATGAGCGTGTTTACAATATTCAGGATCCTATTCATCAATACACCGTGCATCCTCTTCCAGACGGCCAATGGAGTGTACTTGATGTGCCACTTGTGAGACAATTAAATCCCTCAAAGAGATGAGGGTGGAAAAAAAATATGAAGAAGGAAGAAGAGCTGCTTTGCTGGGAAAGAAGAAAACCCTGCTGAGAGCTGTTCCACAGGGCAGCTCTCTCCCTGCATGCTCCCCTCCATGAGCTTTGGGAACTGTGCCCTGGGCCAGAGCTCTGCCTGGCTCTCTCCCCTGAGCATAGATGGGCTGCCTGTCACTGAGATTCCCATTTGTCCAGTGCAGCTGGAATCAGCCCCTGAGGGGATGAAAAGGGATGGGAAGCAAACACTGAGCCTGTGCCTGTTTCCCCCAGAGAGCAGCAGTAAAGAACCAGTCAGGTCCCTCTATGTCCCTTTCCATCCAAAGCCTAAAGTTTCCTTGGGAAAATATTAATTCAAACCTCTGCAACAAAGCCTGTGTGACTGTGGAGTGAAGCAGAGGTGAAAGCAAAGCTGCTTTGAGCAGAGCCACAGGCACAGCTCGAGGTGCAGGGAGAGGAACCAGGCTCCTGGGGGGATCCCTGCACTTCCCCATTCCCAAGGGGAGGAGGGAAGCTGAGCAGAGGGAAGTTTGAGTTAGGATCAATACAGGACTAACAAAGAAACTCCATGTACTGTGTTATACAGGAGGTCAGGCTGGAAGGGATGATCTAATAGTCCCTTGTGATCCTGGATCAATGAATGCTGTCTAAAAACATAAACACAGGCTCTGGCTGGCTCCCCCCTCCTCTCTCCTTCATCTCTGCTCACAGTTCAGAAAATCTGGAGTTTTGGGGACTCATGTGGTCCCTTCCCTCCAGCAATAACATCCTGTGGGTTGTGCTTACAGCCACTCCTTTCCAGACCCTGCCCAAATCACCAGGAATCAGCAGCAGGATGAAACCTACCCTGCTCCAGAACCTCTGGCAAAGGATGAGAGCAGGATACCACCAGACAGGCTGCAATCCCCCTGTTTCTGCTAAAAGCATGGAACTTAAAGATATAGGAAAGCTTTCAAAAATAAATGAACTAGGCCAATTCATAACTACTGATCCTCTGGCACAGTCACTGGGAAAGCAGCAGGGTAAGGCTGCTCACAGGGGGCTCTCAAAACACACAGAAGAACTGGTGAACACAAGCCTTGCACAGGTTACAAATTAGAGAACAGCCACAATATCCAAAAACCCCCTAAAATCAAGGCGGTGACAGAGGTGGGACATGTGCAGAGGTTTCCTGATGTGCTAATGTTGGGTCAAAACCATCCTGTCTCACCTTGCTGCTGACAAACCTGAAAAATAAGCTCCTGTCCTTCTGTATTATAAGAATTTTGAGTTATTTTATCAGCTGCACCGAAATTATCCCCTTTAGAGTTTGGGTTGTGGGTTTTGTTGCTACCCATGTGGGCATTTCAGCCTGAGTGCAGCTTTCCTGGGGAATGCTAACAGCCCAAACCTGGGCTAAGTCCTGGTGGGACAGAGCCTTCAGGCTGCTCTCCCCAGCTGGGGCAGTGCCAGAAGGGCAGGGAGGAGCACAGCTCACCTTGGCATCCTGCTTGGTGACGAAATCCACAAAGCCAAAGCCGCGGTGTGATCCCGTTCCTGCCATTTTCTTGGGCAGCCGGACAGTCTTGAGCTCTCCAAAGGTGCTGTGAATCCAAGGAAAAGCAGGGACAGCATGAGATGAAGGGCAGAGTCACCCCTTCCCCACAAACCCTGGCAGTGCCAGCTGCAGACCCACACTGAGTAGGTCACTCACATCAGGAGTCCTGCAGCCACTCTGCTTCCCTGCAAGCCCCATTTCCAAAGCAAATACAACCAGCTAAAAACTCAGCTTGGATTTTAAGGATAATTCTGGATATAAAAGTGAACAATACAAAAAACTTCTTTAATGCAACTGCTTTGCTCCTCCTTCACTCAGGAGATCCAGCCAGAACGCCATGCCCTGCTCAGGGTGGGCAAAGCATCTCCAGGTTACCAGGGCTGCTCCAGATCCCACCAAAACAGATTTATTTGCACCTTTAACGAGGGGCTGGAGTGCACAGGATACAGGCAGGAGACAGAGCCTGGCCCCACAGGGAATTATTCTGGTTCCAGAATAGCTCCTCCATCCACAGAGGTGTCATCCCTCCAACTCCAGGGATCCTGGGCATTTTTTATGATTGGATTTCCTCGCTCTAACCCTTCAGCCTCTCCCATCCTGCAGCTTCTGTGCTGGAATAAACTGGTTTTATCTAAGCTTTCTGGATGTAGAAAGGGAAACAGGCGAATCCAGCAGACCACAACAACCTCCATATCCAACAGCATTTCAGACAAGTTTTGCAGTGTCAATGGAAAGCCAAGAACGGGAAGATAAGGGGTTCCTGTCCCACAGAAGGAACTTGTGGCTTCAACACTAAAGCATGCAGCCATCCCACTTTGTCCAAAAACAGTAAAAAGGTTTTTTAGCACCAAAGGCAGCACGTGCTGCACACTCCTCTCCGGTGCCACCCCCTGGAGAAATTCCAGGACAAAGCCGGCGCTTTCCCTGCTGCCAAGCTCCCTCTTCCCCTTCTCCTCCCCTCCCCTCGCACCCATTTATCAAACACATATGCACAAACTGCAGGCAATAAATATTTAATGTGGCCCAGGTCTGAAGAGATGTGTTATTTTATTTGAAAATCTCCACACAGGCGTGCATACACAAAAGGAGCCCAGGATACAGCAGTGCCAAAGAGCACCTGGGAATAAACACAGTAAAGGCCATAAACGCTCTCGTGAAATGATATAAGCTAAATCCTGGGAGTTAACCTGCTGCACTGGCAGCATGACCAGGCATTCATCCACCCAATTTCCTTAGGCAACGTGGTGTGTAAATGCACCATTATGAAGCTTCAAAATGAATCCGCACGTCTCGCGCTCGGTGCTTTCCCTCCCTCTCTCCCTCCTGCTCCCTCTGAGCTGGAGCCACGCAAACAAACAAACAAACCCCAGCACAGGAGAGGGAGCAGCCTCAGCTGCTGGGAATGATCGGATCCTCTGGGTTCCAGAGGTCCTCCTGCAACGGGGTGGGGGTGACAGGGACTCCCAGGATGTCTGGAGCACCTCAAATGTTGCAGTTAGGTGAAGGGAGAGGCAAGGAGAGAGCTCCTGAGCCATGGGGATGCCCATCTAGCTGGGAAAAATGGGAGGTGAGGGCCACAGGCATGCTCCAGTCTCTCTCTCCCCATGAAAGATATCAAGGACATTGCCTGGGGGCAGCAGAATATTTGCTGAAGGAAGAGGAGCAGAGTATTTGCTCAAAGGGAGGTCTCAGACAATGCTCAGTCTGTGCACTCAAACACCAAAGTGTCCTTTTGACACCAGCACTCAGGGTGGACCAGGGGGTACCCACAGGAGCAGGATGGCTCTGGATTCAGGGTGCCAGGGAAGCTGTGCTGACCCACATCAGCCTGGGCAGAGCTGGAAGAAACTGGCTCTTCCTTCCTCCCCAGCTCAGAGCAGCCCAAGCCACCCACATGGAGAGGTGTGGAGGGAGTGGAGACCTGCTCCAGATCCATAGCAGGGCTTTCCCTGGCCAGTGGGAGCCAGCAGGGGCTTCCAGAGGGATGGATCCAGGGAGCAGGTGAGGTGGAGGGGTGAGGGAAGCCGAGGGGACAGGGCTGACCCCAGTGGGGCCGTGCAGGGGAACAGCATCCCCCCCACTGCGGCGCTAATTAGAAAGCACAACACAGCAATTACCAGCGCGGGAGCTGCGAATGAGCGCAGAGCTCCGGCCTTTAATGTTCTCCTCTCCGGTGCCAGGCACAGACTCACACCTCTCCTTTCCAATTATTTCTCCTGGATTTGGGGGGAGAGAGAGGCAGAAGGAAACCCAATTACCCCCCGCAGTGCCAGGCTCCCTACCCAGGGAAGCCAGAGGGAAGCCAGGTGCTGACAGGTTTCTCCCACTCCAGCTGCATCCAGGATGGCCAGGCATGGACTGTGCCATGGGCAAAGGCACGGGAATGGGGATGGGAGGAGGAAAAGCATGGAGCACCATGCTCATCACCCAGGTGACACCAGAATAATGGCAAGGGAGGGAAGAAAGCTTTTCCATAAGATGTTATGGTGCAGGGGGGTCACAGCCAGTCAGACCTGGTGGCACTGCCAGCTCCTTCCCCTTCCAGTACAGAGCTCTGATGGGCACAGATGGAGCGAAAAAACCCACAGGCAGCCCAGGGTGGGGGTTTCTCTGGGTGCTGGAGCCTCTCTCCTCTCAAAGTGGGCAGAGATCAGCAATCCTGCTGCCAGCACAGAGCACAGCACCAGCCAGGCTCCTTCCCTTGAGCAGGATGGTTTACAGGGAGGTTTCCAGCATCAGTGAGTGTAAAGCCAGAGCAGTTTTTGGATTTATACTCACTCACCTATCCATGCCTCCTCCAAGTGCTCCTGAGCCCCTGCACCAGGGCTGAAGGAGCTGGTGGTTGTGGGAGCAAAGCCCTTTCAGGGTTGAGACATTGACTTGTTTGCAATCAGCCTGGTTTAACTTTGCACAAGACTTGAACCTCAGGCCTGAAGAACCCACGAGACTCCTGTGCCTGGCCTGGAGCTGGATTTTGGCAGGACACCCCCACAGCTCCTGGTGGCACCACTCTGGGATGGGATTTCAGTGTGGCCAAGGTGTGCAGCAATTCCAAATCTCTTGTGAAAGCCCCATGGAGCTGCTCACAGTTAACACAGGAAGGTTTGGGGGCCAAAAGCAGAGTTTTGCTGCAGAGGCAGCAGGATGGCAGAGCCCCTGGTGACCTGCCATGCACACAGCTGCTCCAACTCCTCCCAGCTTCCTTCCCACAGATCCATGAAAAATGGTGCCCAACAGCTACTCTCTGAAATCCCAAGTGGAACCAGGACCAGGAGGGGATGGCAGAGGTGTGAGGATGTGGCTCTGCCTGGGCTCCCCTGTCCCTGCAGGCCCTGCCAGCCAGGCTGGCAGATCTGGCCTCACCCCTCACTCTCCCAGGCTTGGCACGTTTTCCTGCTGCTGGCTGGGAGGGATGACAGCCTCCACAAACATTGCAACTCCTATTTCCTAAATGAGAACCTTTGTTTTTGCCCATCCAGATTTGCTGGGAAACCAGAAAAAGCCTGTGCTGGCCCTGGCTGAGCCATGATCCATGGGGCTGCAGAATAGAGACAGCCATGAGCTCTCCTTTGACAAGTCACCCCTTCCAAGCTCAGCAGAAACACAGGGGGCATCCCAGAGATGCCAGCAGGGACATCCACAAGAGATGCAGCATTTCTCCACGGCACTGCTGGCTATCAGCTGCTCTCCTGCTGCTTTGGCAGCTCTTCCAGCTGCCATCCTGCTTCCCTGGCTGAACACAGGGAGGAAAAGGGAGATTTCTCCTCCTCACTGCAAGCTGGCTGCAGGTCAGAGGAACATCACTCCTTGGGATTGTAATTATATCCTTCTGGCACAGGCCAGCTGGGAGGCAAAGTCCTTTGCTTGCTAATTATAGGACATTATATTGCTATTAACCAGCACATTCCAGCTCAGGAGACAACCCATGGCTCACTTGGCTTTGCCTGGTCACCAGAAGGAGCCTGCACATCCTTCACCAACACAGCCCAGAGGCCATGGGACAGAGGAGAATGGGCATACAGGTGGGCTCCAGACAACCTCTCCCCTCCCCTTCCTTCCTCCCTGCTCTCCATAAAACCCCACAGCTCCAGGCAGCCGTGAAGGCTGCTCGATGGGACAGGTACCTGCAGATCAGGGTGAATGTGGGATCAGAGCTGTTTGGTTGAAAGAAACCTTAAAGCCCATCTAGTTTCACCTCCTGCCAGGGGTAGGGACAACTTCCACCATCCCAGGCTGCTCCAAGCCCTGTCCAACCTGGCCTTGGGCACTGCCAGGGATCCAGGGCCTGCCCACCCTCACAGGGAACAGTTTCTTCCTAGGAAATGATAAACATCTCTCCAGCTGGGAAGTGTTCCCTCCATTTCAACCTCTTCCCTGCCTCAAAGATTAGCATTTAAACTGCAAAATCCTTGGGCCAGGCCAGACCTGTCCATCCCTGATGGCTATTTTCAAGTCCCAAACACAGAGATGTGTTCATCTGACTTGATCTTGGTGCACCCCAAGCCACGAGCTGGTCAAGAACTCTTGGGTTGCCACGTTCTGAGGGGGAAAGCACAACAGACACCATGAACCTCCCACAGTAATAAAATGCAGCACATTTTGGAAAACAACCACAAAAATCACCCTGAGTATTCTGCAGATGTGTACAGAGGTCCCACTGCACAGAGCAGTCCTAAATCCCCTTCTCTGGTTCGTAGTCCTTCAAGAAAAACAAAACAGCAAAACCATGTTGAAAAACTGATTATGAAAACCTTTATCAAGGCTGCCAACCTTCTCCTGGGTTGCCATCTACTGCCAACACCTCATCCTCCTCCCCTCTTGCTGCCTCCCTATCCCAAGTCCTGGCCAAATCCCCCCTCGTGACTGCTGGCAGCCCCAGGCCGGAGCTCAGGCGGATGAGCCAGGCAGCGTGACCGCTCATCCCAAATGGCTCTGGGCAGGGATGACGAGTCCAAAAGAGACACAGCTCCTTCCCTCCCCTCCCTGCACAGCCTCAGACCCAGCAGCCACATGGAATTCACTCAATCCCTTTGAAATGCTCCTCTTCATTTTATTCTTTTTCCCCCACTCGCCCCCAAACAGGACCTTCCCCCCCTCCAGAAAACGATGGCCCTGCCACTCTCTGCATTTGCTGATTAAAAGGGGGAGGAAAAAAACCCCACAGTAATGGTCCTTTTTTTTCTTTCTTCCTCCTTGAGGAAGGCAGGACCCTGGCAAATGGTTTTGCCCCTGGGCTGAGCCATGGCCAGTTCCACCCCCTGCATGAGGGAGTTAATGGAATACGCAGCAGAAGGGCCCTCCCGCCTCCCGCTCCAGGACTTCAGCTGACTCCAGGACAGCTAATCCCATTACAAGAAAATAACGTGGATAATTCAAGCTAATGAAATCGTTACAAGAATGTGGACAGCCAGGGGTGGACATTCAGAGCCAATTTAACACTCCTTGGTGTTGTTATCCCCAGCACAGGAAATATCTGAAAAGGAGGAAGGGAAAGGGAAGGAGGGAGGAGAAAAGCCTTCCTCTCTTGTTAGCTTAAATCCTGTTAGAGAGTTCAGGAATTATCTGGCACCCATCTCCCCTACTACCATTATCAGCAGCAGCATCAATAATGTCTCCTTCACCTCTGAAAATCAGCAAATGAAGGCACAGAAGACAAGGCGAGAGGAAACCTCTGGATCCTGGAGCTCAGCCAAACTGTAGCTCCCTCCAGCTCTGGTGGAGGGATTTGGCAGCAGAGCAGGGGAGCAGCAGTGTCCCCCTGGCCCACACCAGGAAGCAGGTCCCCAGTGCAAAGCTGATCCTTCATTCCCTGCTGACCAGTCCTGCTGGATAATCAAAGCTCCTGCAAAATCTGTGTGAAAAGCCAGGGGGACGTGGGACAGCCACATCTGCACCTTGTTCTTTACCATGGATCATCAGTTTTTCCAGCTTCCTCTCTTTGCCCAGGAGCACTGTCTTTGTTTGGAGGCCCCTTGATCTGCTGCTGCAGCACAAATGGGTTTTGCTTTATGTGATTCCTCCTTTCCCTGTGCTGCTGCCTGTCCAGGCTTGGCTGCTCCAAGCTGTGGATCCCTTCCCAAGCTCAGTTTTCTGGGCAGACCTGTCCTTGCTGCTAGAGCCTCCTGGGGCAGGTCCAAAGCCAGGCTCCCCTCCCTGCAACACCCCACATACTCCCTGGAATAACAAAGCTTCTGGTCTCAGCTCTGGACTGCCCTCCTCATGGAAGAAGTCCATGAGATCCATTAGAAAACACTCCTGAGGAAGCTGCTCCAGCTTTTGGATTACTCTCACTCCCTCGGTGCCCCTGGAGAACTCCAAGCTTAGTTCCTCCTGGATTTATCAAATTTTGGCACAGATCTTCAAGAATTATTTAGATGCCCAACACCACAACTACTGCAAGTGCCAGGGACTATGTGAACACGGATGTGCTTCTTCCAAGGAGCAGGGAATTGACCCACAAATCCCATTTTTAGTGGACAGTGGCACCAGCCTCCCTTGGAGCTCGTGGCAAAGCAGGATCAAGAACACAACAGCTTTGGCCCCAGAGCAGGAGGCAGCCAGGGGATCTTCCCTCTCCTCAAGATGCTGGATCAAGAAGCAGTGGCTGCCTCCCATGGCTTAACTGGCTTGTTTAAAAACACAGCAAAACATTTTATCCCTTCTCGATTTATTTTCCTTAACAGTTGCTTATGAGGGACCTTATCAAAAGCGTTCTGAAATTCCAAGTAAATTAGTCATTAGGCAGGTTTTCAGAACAGTAATTAGGCCACTCCATGCCCCTGATGTATTATTTACCTGAGAAGATCTACATAATTAGGGCTCTTCTTTATAACTGGTATTACACACACTAAATTCTACTCCAGTCTATCGTGTAATTACGCAATTAGGCCGCACGCTAAACAGAAACCAATCCTGAAAACCAAGCAGAAAGAAAAAAAAAAAACCACCCAACAGTAATTATTATTTTTTTAAATCCTCCATCAGCAGCACAGCAGCAAGTCTTAAAATTTTAATATCCCTCCACTCAAGTCATTGCTAAGCAGGTGCTGCAACCAGGTTTGGTTTCTTAATTTTGCTGTGTTTAATCCCCCTTTGGGAGGTTTTAACATCGGGAGAGACCAGCTTTAAAGGCTGGTGGGAAAAGGGGCCTTTCCCTTGCCTGGATTTGCTGTGCTGCTGGGAGCAGCATCGTGTCCCTGCCCCTCCCTTTGCAGCTCCTCAGCCCCCTGCTCCTCCCAGTCCAGGCTGATTTTCCTGGCTCCTGGGGGCAGCCACTACAGTTGCTCTGGTGTGACTGGCACAGTGGTTCTGCTCTCCAGAGCTGCCTCCCACGCTGGAACTGCAGTGTGAAGAAAGGAATGAGAGCCCTAGAGCCCCTGCAGCAGGAGCTGGGATGTGCAGAGCCCCACCCAGCAGCCTCACAAGCCTTTAGGATGGAAGGATGGACGTGGGCATCTCCTGATTTGTTCCCATCTTTCTTCTGGTCCGACTGCAAAGCAAGATCCCAGGATGTGCCTTCCCACCTGTGCCTGCCCATGGGGTACTGCACATGCCCTGCTCTGTTTCCTGCTCCTTGCTGATGGAAGAGCCTGCACCATTGGGGTGGGAAGTATTTTTTTAATGCACTTCTAGCCATAAATCTATTTTAGACTTGGTGACATCAAGGAAAAGCAGTCAGGACTCACTAACACCTCCTGGAGAACACACCTGCCTGTTCTCCACATTTGTTTCCATGCTTTAAAGACAACGATGATTCACTGTCTAATGAAAGCAGGAACAGATTTCCTCCTGAAATTTCACACCTCAATGCCTACAATTTCCAGTTCCTAAGGGCCAGGGGAAGGGGCAGAGCTGGCACAGGGAACACCACAAGCTTTAGGAAGCCCTGGGTTTAAGCAGCACTGCTGAACTTGGAACACTGACATGAGTTTGGGAGTTCAAAGCCACCCCAAAAGAGTTTGAGGATTTAAAGATAACTGGTGTGGTGGAAGAGGTCACCCCAAAGCAGGATGGAGGTGCAAAATCCCACTTTAATACTATTCAGGTTTTGTTGTTGCTTCTCTTCTCTTGGGCAATCTTACAGAGCTCTGAGCTAGTTCTGGTCACAGCAGGGCTCTTGTCCCCTCTGCTGTCATGGGCCAGCCACTCTCAAATCCCCTCATTTCACCCATCCAACATCTTCCTTAATCCTACTAGCAATACCAGTTACTCCTAATAGTAACTACTTATTTATTTTGCTGGGGGAGACAAAAGTCCCTCAAACCTGGTGGAGAAAGGACCAGCTCTATCAAAACATTTTCCCCCACATCACCTCCCTGGAGCACACCAGGACCAAACCCCTCTCCCCTGGCAGCTGTCCCTGGGATGTACAAATGCAGCAGTCACCTACAGACCCCTATATCCCAACCCTCAGGAAATCTCAATCCCTGCACAGCCTTCAACAAGAGCCTGCAAAGCCTTTCTCAGAGCTCACACTCCTAAGCCACAATTCTCCCAGCACGCAGCACCTTGCAGGACCAGGGCTTAGGAGCCACCAAGTCACTGCCCTAATCACCAGAGGGTCAGGATTTCAAAGGAACCCACAGCTCCCACGGTGCTGAGATTTGGGGATTTATCTCTCCTGGGCTCTTTTGAAAATCCTGATCAGAGTGCAGCTCTGCTCAAAAAAAAAAAAAAGTTATGCTAAAAATAGTGCTCACAGGAGGGTCTGGTGCAAATCTCTGCTCCTGGAGGATTCTTATGAGTCAGCTCCTTTCAAAGACAAGAGGAAATTTGTACAGCTAGCAGCTAGGAATCACAGAAGGAACCCAGAGGTGTACCCAGGGCATCCTTTGGAGAAGGCAGCCTTGCTGTTAGAGATACCAGCTGCATCAACAATCCAAAAAATAAAGAAATATCTTATATTCAGCTGTAGAACTTCCTGCACTGAGCTGAAGAATAAATATAGAAGCAATGAGATATTTATAGGCACACAGCTATTTTAACACAGCTCTGCTTTAAAGAGAATCCTTATTTAAGTCTTGTCCCTGTAAAGCTGCAGGATGACTTAGAAAAATAACCTGATTAATTATTTTCATCAGGAGAACAGAGAAACACAGAGGGGAGATCAAATGCACGCAAGCGCAGCGGGAACATGGGAGCCGTGCTGGAGACTCAAACACAGCCAGGCTGCTGAGCCCTCCTGAGCTCAGGACTGTCCCCAGAGCCCAGGCTGGCCACATGTGCCACCTGCCAGGGGTCAGAACAAGGCAAAGCATTAAAAGCAGGCACAGAGCAGCTCCTTGGTGAGGCAGGCTGGGAGCCACCATGCTCCTGAGACAGAACATCCCATTTTCTGCTCATGCTGGAAAAGCCCTGGGAGCAGAGGTGGCTTTTCAATGCTCACAGTCCAATTTGTCCAGCCTGTGCCCAAAACTGGAGGTGTGGCCACTGCCCAAGCTACAATGGTGGCTCTCCTCCTGCTCCAGGACTGTGGTCACCGCTTGCCAACCTGCCATGACCACAGCAAAGCTCAGAGGCCACTTTGCACAGTGGGATTTGTCTTTACAGGTCACCTGGAAAAGTCCCAAAAGACAGGGAGTGCTTGGTGCAAGCACTGCCTGGGCCACCATGGGATTCAGTGATGATGTTTCCACTCCAACTCATGGAAAGTTCATTGCTCTCCACCCCTCTCAGAAAGTGGAGAGGGGTGAAGAGCAATGAGCTTTCCATGAGAAGACAGAGATTCCACAGGATCACTGCAGGGTTTGGGTTGAAGATCATTTAGTCCAACCCCATTGCCAAGAGCTCCAAGAAATGTGGCCATGATGACAGAAAAGGGGAAGGGATCATCCTTCCAGCCCCAACCCACCAAAAAAAATGCAAGCACACACCCAGAAAAAAAAGTGAAAACAATCCAAATGGCAGGGGACAGAGCAGAATGTCTGCCATGGAGAGTGAGCTTCAGCCAGGAGGGGCTCAGCAAGCTGAGCTTGTGTGGGAGCTGTCAGAGTCCCAGCTGACGGCAGTAAGTCCCTGCAGAGGTGACAGCTCTGGCAGATGCACTGAACAAACAGCAGAAAAGGGGAGAAATCACACAGGAGGCAAAGGCAGCTCGATCTTTACAGACAGAGCTGGGCTGTGCTCGCTGGCGTTAAAAAAGGGAGGCAAGTGGTTAAAAAGCAACTTTTAAGCAGCATCCTTGCTGAGCACAGGTAGGGCAGGGCAGGCTGGCAGCTCCCCTCCCTCCTTCCCTCCCTCCTCCAGACCTCCCTGCTGCAGCAGACCCAATTTCATGGGGTTTTTGCCCAAGCAGCGGGGTGGAAAATGATCATCGGGAGGCAGCGCACGGCACTGCCCACATCCCCTGCAAGGTGAGCGGCCCCAGCCTCACCTGGGTGGGCACCTGGGCGAGGAAAGAGGCACCAATGAGCTCCCCAAAAGGCAACTGTGGGGGGGATGAGGGCCTGCCACACTCCCCCCAGCCCCATCACCCTCGTGGCTGCTGACGGCAGACAGCGCAGTCCTGCGTGACAGCGTGAAATTAATATGATTTTGGGGAGAGCTGGCAGTGAGTAATGAGCAGCTGAAACACCTCGTCCCCACCCCCTCACCCCCCCCAGACTCTTTTAACCCCTCAGCTGCTGGCATGGCATCAAAGAGTGGGAAGAGCAAGAGGTGGGTTAAAGAGAAGCAGAGAAGGGCCATGGAGCCCACCTGAAATGGGATTTGCAGGGTGGATTTTGGCACAAATCTCAGTGGTGCTGCTTGTGAGCAGCTCTAGCCTGCTGAGATGCTGAAATTGGCTTGGAAAAGTCAACATTGCTGCTTTTCGAAGTGAGGGTTCACAAAGAGATGTCAAAAAAAAAAAAAAAGAAAAAGAAAAAAAATGAGGGGCTGAAGGAGACCCAAGCCTGTCCTCCAAACACCCTGAGCAAGGCCCAGAGCCCACCCATGAGGGGACAGCCTGATGTGCACAGACCACTGATGGGCAGCAGAACAAAAAGTGGTTTTCCAGCTGCCCTGGTACCTAATAAATGGGAATGTGGGCAGAAAAACCATCCCATCTTCATGGACAGCTGATGTGAATCCCTGGATGCCTGGTAAGGGTCAGTCCCACAACAGCACCTTCCTGAGAGGACAAAGCTCAGCAGCTTCCTCCTGGACTGAACTGCAGCAAATTTAAGATCTCCTGTCCTCTGCCAGATGCCTGGAAGTGCTCAGGATACTGCTGGGGGAGGAGGAAAGAGAGGTGAGAAGACAGATGGTCATCCTGATCTGCCTTAACTTGATTTCTTCAGGAGAAACAACGTGCAGACAGAAATGCTGCTGGTGCCAGCAGCTGCAGAAGCCAGCACAGTTCAAAGGCCTTGGGCACAGGCACTGCCTCAGGGGAGGTGAGAGACTCTGGAATGGAAGGGCTTTAATTGCAATCACATCCCAAGGCTGAAAATCTCCCAGATTGGGAGAGGGAGAAAGGCTGCAGCAGGCATGAGGTTAAAAAAATAATGATGCAAACAGAGATGCAAATAAAGGACACGATGTCATCGTGCAGAGAAAGCTGTGATTCATTAGAGGCTTGTTCAGGACCTTCTCGTGAAGTGAGACTGAAAAATACCCACACAAGTGAAAGGCAGGGGGGTGGATGGATCAGCATCACCAGGAAAGAACTGGAGTTAACAAATCCAACAGACAGAGGAATTTTAAGAGCAAGGAGATAATCATCCTGACTGTACCTTGATGAAAGGCTGAGACACAAGCTCAAAAGTTAGTCCAGTGTAATTTCAACATTATAGATTGTGCAATGCCCCAGCTGCCAGCCCCCAAAGGGCCAACTCTGAGAATGAACTGGCCACAATATAAAGCAAAAAAAATCCCATGTTTTTCCTTTCTTAGACATGCACACTCTTCTTAATTCACATAAAAAGACACCTTGTAACACTAAGAACCCCGAGTGGGTGATTTCGAGGAGACAGCACAAGCTGGCTTTTGTTTTCTCCCTATGGAGAAGCACCTGCCCACATCTGATTTTTTTTTTTTTGCACTGAAAAATTGGCAAAAACCCTAAAGCAGAACCCCAGAGTGGCATTTGAACAAGACATTCCAAAAGCAGCCCCTTCCCCACCTCACTCCACCTCCCCGAGACCCTCCACGCTGCTGAGCAGAGGAATTTGTGTGGAAAACTAATTAAAAGTTCCCTCAGGAAGCTCGGCTGGATGCCCTGGAGAGAGGTGGCAGGAGTCAAGAGGAAGCAGCCCAGAAATTCCCTTCATTTGCACAGGACAAATCCAGGTTTTGGGTGGGCAGAAAAGGGACCTGGAGTATGTGGAGAGCAGAAAAGGGGAGAAAAATAAATATAAAAATCAAATATGTAATGAATATTCAAACCCAGGAAAGGGATGTGCTGAAAAAGAAAATCTTCCTTCTGCTCTTGGGAAGAGCCACCTTTTAAAGCAACTTTGCAAAGATAACACAGAGTTAAACATTTCCTTATCTATGTTAAACACCTTTATGATTCAAACTGAAAAACAGCACTGCAAACCCATTTCCCTCTCCCCCACCCCATGGCTTGCTTTGGAGAGTGGCCAAATTAAAGTGGCCACTTCCATTCCTGGGCTCTGAATATCAACCCAATTCTGCTGTGCCTGGGTTTCCAGTACACAAGGAGCAGACTTGAAGGGGGAAAAAATAAAATGAGTTTAATTTATGCTGTTTGAAATAGTCAGAGAATAAAGCAGCCCAGCAGATCCTGTATTCCTACCTGCAGCTCATGAGGCTGGTGCACATTCCTGTAAAGCTGCTTCCCAAAAAGCTCCTTCACCCTGTATTTTCCTGGGCAACAGCCCCTGGCACTGCAGTTTGGGCATGGAAACATCAGGATTGGTAAAAGGCTGCGAGGATGCACCTGGCATCAGCTGTGCAGGGGAACCAGGGCACACAATCCCAAGGGGTGGAAGAGCAGAGGGGATGGGGTGGTACAGGGGGGCACCCTGTGCCAGGGCTTCCCCACCCTCACAGAGAACAATTCCTTCCCAATATCCCATCTAACCCTGCCCTCTGGCAGTGGGAAGACATTCCCTGTGTCCTGTCCCTCCATCCCTTGTCCCCAGTCCCTCTCCAGATCTCCTGGAGCCCCTTTAGGCACTGGAAGGGGCTCTGAGGTCTCACTGGAGCCTTCTCTCCTGCATTTCCCAGCCTGGCTCCAGCCCCTCCACCAACTCTGGGGCCTCCTCTGGACTCACTTCAACAGCCCCACATGTCCTGTGCTCCCCTTGCAAAGACACACTAACAGCAAACACTGGGACTGAGCCCTTCAGCCAGGACAGAGGGAGCCATCAGCCAGGCAGCTTCCTTTTATCCAAAAAACAAACTCAGCACATCCAGAGGTGCAATTCTTGTGAGAACCTTCAAACAGCGTGGGTGGGACATCACAGCCAATGGGTGACAGGGACAGAGGAGGAAAAACCTCACTCCAGAGGAGCATCCTGCAGCCCTCAGAGGCAGCCAGGCTGCTCCTCAGACACTGAGCAGCCCAGCACAGCCCTTGCATTCCAATGAGGAGCTGGAATGTTAAAGCAGGCACCACATCCTCTGTGCCACCACCCTCAGGAGCAGCCCTGACCCAGCCCCCTGAAGCTCCTGGCTCAGAGCTCCCAGCAGGGGCTGCACCCCGGGAAGGCAGCCCTAAAATGTTATCCCAAAAGACAGGCCAAAACAAGGCTTGGGAATCCAGCCCTATGCTGGGAACACCAGAGCACAGCCACACGTGTGCTGGGATGCCAAGCACCACAGGATGAGCCCTGGCATGTGCTGGCCTGGAGCAGGAGCCTGGGGAGGGCTGTGGAGAGCTCATGGACCCCACCTATCTCCTGAAGAACACGACGTGGTCACCCACTCACCACCACATCAAACTCAGAGGCACCTTCCAGCTGTCACTACACATCTGAAACACCTTCTGTTCCCTGCTCCCAGAGCTGTTTGTGGCAGGTTTCCAGCTGAGCCTGTGTCTCCAGGCAAGGTGCACGTTCCACAATCCTTCCAGTCCTCAGGGGAGGCCAGCAAGGTGGGACCCAAGCCCTGGTGGCTGCTGCAGGGTGCCCAGCTGCTTCTCCAGGGGCTTTCTGCTTCTCCAAAACTCATTTGTGGGCACTCCCTTCTTGCAAGCAGAGCACCCTGGGACAAGCAGAGGTGTCAGCATTGCAGGGAGCTCAGGGATTGCCCTGCTCTGCTTGTTCCTTCTGCCACCCCACCACATCAGCAGCTCTGTCCTCCCTCAGATGTCTCCTCCTGGCTTCTCCCAAACCACCTGCAGCCCCTGTGCTACCCCCAGCAGTCCCTCAGAGCCCAGGGAGATGCTCCCAGAGACTTCTGCAGCTGTCCCCAAGCCCTTGGGCCACTGCCTGCAGGGGGACAGCATGGAGACAAAAATTCAAGCAGCTTAGAAGCAGCAGCAATCGGTTTTGAGCCATTCCTAGCACAACATGGAAGGTTTTAGAAGTGAAACCCAGCAATCCTGGCAGCACTGGACATTCTGTTTGCATGGAATGCTCTAATTAACTCTGCCCAGCACTTGCTTAACAAACTCTCATGTTTTTCCTCAATTTTTTTTCTCCTCCTCTGTCTTTCACCAGCACAGATTTTCCACATCTTCAACAGGGGAAGGAGAAATTGTCTCCAGTCATGTAGACTCCATTACTGGGAGAAAGGTGTGAACAGCAAGCATGTCTGGCAGACGGATTCATTATCCCACCGTGTCCTTTATAATGGGAAATGAAAAGCCCATTCTGGTAACTACACTTTATTATAATAGGTCAGAAGAAGTGAAAGGCATCATCTTATAAAATTAACTTCATAAAGACTGCCTTAAAAAAAAATAAAAAACCTCTCTGCCAGTTTATCCACTGCATCTCCCTGCAGAGATTTTTTTTTCTTCTCCCAGAAGGGGCTGACTCCCAAGTCTTGTCCCACTTCACTTTTCCCCTCCATCAGAAGGAATTGTTCTTTTTCCTCCTCATCAGGCCCAGACACTTGCTTTGCCAGATGCAATAAATGCCATGTCTTTGTCAAGACAAAGAAAATAGTCAGCAAAGGAGTTAAAATTAAAAGAGACACCCACCCCCAAAGGTCTTTGCAAGAAGCAGTGTAGCTTTCTCTGTAGGAAAGGCAGGCTGTGGAGATAAGTGCACCTGATAACCTGTTCTTTGCCCTGCAATACCTTTCAATTGCTTTTCTGCTCACTGCTTCTTTAGTCAAACTCAAGTTCAGCCTCCCAGGTGATGATAATTTTTTGATTTAACAGCTTTGTGCAACGTGTTTGACTGCAGTTCCTACAGGTGCAAGGCAAGGGATGGCCAGAGGAATGATAAAACACCTTCCACACTGAGTCCTGATCTCCCTCAGCTAACTGGCAGGGTAGGGCTGGAACTAACACTGCAAATTCCAGAGAAATCAAAGATAAAACCAAAATGGTAAATGCAAAGAAAAGAAGAAACAACTTCATCCTCCAAAGACACAACTCCAAGAACTCCATTGTCTGGTGGGACAAACAGCAGTTCTGTCCAACTCTGAACCCACCCTGCCCTGGGTTGCCTTGGGTTGGGCAGGAATCTTTTAAGAGGTGTTTTTCTAAATTTTATCATTCACTTTTTGAGGAAAATGAAACCCCCATCTCCTCAAAACATTATAAACCACTTGCAAAACAGCCTGATTTTCAATCTTCATGGAGCTGGTGCAGCCAGAGGGAAGGAGGATGGAAGGGGATGCTCTGAAACAAAGAGTTAATTGGAGCTCCCAATGAAGGCTGCATGGATCTCATGTGATAGATTCTTAAAGGAGCCCAATTTTCAGAAATTGCCAGGGCTCCAATCTGTGAAAATGTGGCCTTTCACAAATCTCCAATTCAGCTTGCCACATCTAGAGTTCCTTTTGAAAAAAAAAAAAAAAAAAAAAAAAAAGTCTTGCCATAAAAGCCCCACAATTTAGTAGGAAAAATTAGCAGCCTTCATGGGATAGCAATCCCTTTGTCTCTCCTCCCCTAAATGTGGCTCTTTGCAAAGAACTAAGCACCATTTACCTTTTGTTATTTTTCCAGGTAGTAAAGAGAAGAGTAGGATCTAATCAAGAACAAAAATGGGTGAAAAAAACACACCCACAAAAGCTAAATCTTCACACCTCGCCCAAAAGCGGCCCCTATAATTGAACAGCATTTCTCCCTCTGAAGAAGATAACACCTATCTTAAAAAAAAAAAAAAAAGGAAAAGATAAATAAATCCCTTGAGGGTGCAAGAGAGGCCAGAACCTCCAGGGGAACGTGGCAGGACATGGTCTGAAGCAGTGGCACACCCCAGCAAAGCCACAGGGGCTAGGCTGGGAGCAGGGCAGCACCTGAGCCTTGTGGAACAGCTAGAAGAGGATTATTTTGCAGGCAGAGCACCTGAGATGTTGATCAGAGCATTCCTGACTCCTCTCAAACACCCTGATTAAGCACCACCTTTCTCCAAGCCAGGGAACAGAACCTGCTATCCCCAAATTCCAGAATGAAGGAGTTCCTCCAGGCTGCTGTATAACACAGGCAATGGTGCAGGGCAAGGCTGAGCATTTCAGTGATGGATCCATAAAAAACAAGATCCAAAAGTGTAAAACCAGCCAGGGCAGGGATCCCTGAACTGCCAGAGCTGATCAGGTACAGCAGCTTGGAAAATTCACTCTCCAGAACACCCAGCTCCCTTGGTTTGCTGTTCCAGTGTCATCAACACCTCCTGTGGGGCCATTTGAGAAGGGGGACTGAGTTCCTGGACAAAGCTCAAAACATGGAAATATTTGTTGGGGGAAAAAATAAATATAACTACACACATATAATGTGCTATAGATATTTTTTGAACAATATTGGCATCATCTATGTATTTTTCTGGGGTAATACACACACATATACAGATTCTGTGTGGATGCATATTATATGTGTGTGTACATAAAATAAATACACACATATAAATTATTAATTTAGAAATTATTATTTATTTCAAAATTACTATTTATTTATTTAGAAATTAATATTCCTTTATTTTTCTCCTGCTGCAGGGCTAGAAAGTGGCTCTGGAGCAGGGGAATAATAGGGAAGATGCTCACCCTGTAAAAGCTGGGGCCTGGGCTGTCACCCTGTGTGGTGATGCCTGGCTGAGTGGCCTGGTGGTCCCCAGGCTGGCTGTCCCTTGCTGTCCCCCAGGCTGGCTTTCCTGGGCAGGCTAAGAGTGCCCCCTGCAGCCCTGCCAGCCCTTCCACTGCCAAAGGACTGTCTGCCATTCCCAATAAATCCCTAACAAAAGCCAAACTAAGGCAGGTTCCTAAATGCAGAGCAAGCCCAGAGCTCCAGAGCAGAGGCAGCTGATGGAAAGGCACAAACAAAGCAATCCAGGAGGGTGAGGTGTTGGGCACTGCTCTGCTGTGCCTGGTCTGGGCTGCTCCAGAGGAAAGGAGGGATGGCAGGAGTGAAAGCAATGTGTCCCCCCAAGCTGCTGGTTTTTGTTTTGAGGATAAACCCCAGCTCTGAACATCCCAGGTGAATGAAAGGGATGCTCTGAGAGCGCTGTCACCAGCTGGAAGCTGCAATATCAATCAGATGTTCCCCTGCCCCTCCTCTCCACAGCTCTGAGGTGCTAGACAAGACAGGAGGGAAAAATCCACACCAAAAACCCCCCACAGGCTCTGTGCTTGTGATGTACAAACCCTCCCAGTGCCTTGAACTTCACCTTAGTCCCGGCTCTGCTGGCTCGAGCTTTGCGAGGGTCACGGCTGCAGCTCGGAGTGTTGAGATTTAAATTAGCAGAGCTCCACGTGCTGAGGAAACTCAGCATGGGCACTGGCAGCCCAGGGGTCCTGTCTGAATCCCTCAGGGCAGAATTGAGGCAAAAGCAGCTGCACAGCACAAGAAAAACCTTTTGCTCTTCTAGAGGCATCTTCTTGTGGTGACCATTATCACACCCCTGCCCAAAAGCCAAGGCATGCTTTACCTTTAGTGAAATCCCTGGAATTCATCCCAAATGAGTGCTGAACACATAGCTTTCCTCACAGCCTGCAAGGGAACAGCCTCCCAGCCACACAGGAAGCACATCCTCACACAAATAAAGGAGGTGCAATTTCGTGAACACAGGGAAACACAAAAGTCACAGACCGTACACTTCATGGTCTGAGCGGATTTTAAAGGGTTAAGCAAGATCTCAGATTTCCCCTTTGGAAAGAAATGCCCCAGAAATGTGACAAAATCACCCAGCTTCTGCTAGGATAGGCCCACAGAGGTCACCTGCCAGCACAGCAGCCTGTGGCAGAAAAATCAACAATTCCTGCAAACCAAGAGCAGAGCGGGGACCACGGCCTGGGCAGAGAGCAAAACATTCTTGTCTGGGAGCAGCAAAGATGGCTTTCTTTTTACAAAGTTACACTTATTTTTCAGGATGGAACAAGGCTTAAATCACAGCACAGAAGGCTGAAGACACACAGAACACAGAGATTATCCCAAAATCCCTGTTTTCTTCCACAAAGACAACAAAAAATTCACAATATTTACAATGTGAGAAAGACCCCATATGAAAATCACAGCAGCTTCACACCAGAGTGACCCACAAACCCAAAAAAGCACTTTCCTACCTGAAGAGCTCCCTGATTTCCCTGACAGTGGCCTGGAAGGGGATGTTTCTGACCAGGATCTTGGAGGTTTTCTGCTTCTTGGCAGTCTGTTTCTTCCGGGCTGATTTCACAGCAGGCCTGGGAGGCAACAGGAAGGGCAGGTAAAGACCAGGGAGCAGCAAAGTCCCTTTGAACTGTGGCTCCCTCAGGATCTGGAATGTGGAAAATTGAGGCACCAGCTCACACTGGCATCCTGGGTTGTGCCAGTGGCAGTGCCACACAGAACACCAAGGAGGATCAAATTCCAAACACCCTTAAATGCTACATCTGAAATGAAATAGCCCATCTTGCTCCAGTTGAGGTCCTCATCTCACATTTGCCACATTTGTCACCAAATCTTGCCCTTTAATTGTCAGGAGAATGTATCAATGAATACATTTTTTAAAATTAGATTAATGTAAGATAATTTTGATTATTTTTCTTCCTGGCTTATAAAACAGTAAATGAAATTTTGTAACAGAGTATTAATTTTTTTTTACCTGTGGAATTGCATTGCATTTGGACAAGCTCAGAATTTACCTAACACAAAAGACAGCAGCTTATTCCATAAAGCAAAGCACTTCCCATTGTGGCCTGGATACCTGCTGAAGGGATTTTCAAAATCAAACTGGAGAAAAATGGTTTATGAAAGAATTTAAATACAAAATGCAGACACAGGGAGCTGTCAGACTGCCTGTGGTCCCCAGGAACAGATTTTCAAACAAATTTTGACATTCAGCAGATATAACTTCCAGCAGGGTTTCCAGAGTGTCTGAAGGACAGTGTTCAGGTGCCAACATTTAAATATCTGGATTAATTTGCAACTTTACAGTTAGAATATTCTGTGCTGAGTAAGAACTAGGAAGGAATGCCTAAAAACTGAGGCTAATTCCAAGTAAATTCACCAACAAATAACTGTCTCCTCTGTGCCTGACTGCCCACACCAAAGGAGCTAAATCCAAAACTTTATTTCAAGCAATAAACCTGGTTTTGTCTTGATTTGATCAGAATATTAAACTCCTCTTCTCTCAGATGAACAGGTAAAAGACTTCATTACCCAGAGAAGATTTCTCTCCAAAAACTTTTCAAACCCCTGGGAACTTGAAGTGCTGCCTGAACTGCCACCAGAGCAGAGGAATTTTCCTTCAGCAGGGAAGAAAATTCTGCCTGGTTCTTACTTTGGGCTCATTTTTGGGGCCCCAGGTCAGATAATTCCTCTTTTTTTTTTTTTCCTTTCAAGCACAACTGACTGAGTAAAGCAGAGCAAAGGCTGCTGTGTTCAATAGCTGGAGCACTCCCAGCCACATCCCTCAGGATGCAGATGCTGGGGAAGAAGGGAAGAAGCTCCCAAGGATTACAGCAGCTGAAGTGTTAGTGAGGGGAGAGAGGAGCCTTACCTGACTGCTCTCTCTGAGAGCTTCACTTGCAGCTTATGGCCATCCACAGTGCAGCCCTGGGGGTTCAAACAAAGAAACAGCAGGAAAAAAGGATATCATTAATAGAAATAAATATGTAGAAGAGTTAGAAGTCAAAGCAGCACTAAAATAGCATTAACCAGTATTTTTTCTGTGAGGGGATATCTGGGTCTCTGCCCCCTGCAAGGGGGCACCTGACAGGAAAACTCATGAAAATTCAATCCTTGCACATTTTCTGTGATTTCCACCCTGGATCAGCACTAAGAAACACTTTTCCACTAGTCTGTCCTTTTACAAACCCTCTTCCCTTCAAAAACTGGCCCATTTTAGAGGCTTCTCCACCTGTCCAGTGCAACCCACAGCCCTGACATCCCCAGCTACATTTGGAAGTGCCAGGTTGATGCAAGTCTCTGGCCAGAATTCCAGAGTGGCAGGCTCAGGCTCACCTGGAGCTGGCGCAGGGCTTTCTGGGCACTCTCTGGCTTCTTGTACTCCACAAACCCAAAGCCCATGGAAAGCAAAGTGCCTGTCAGGAGAGAAAGGGGACTTGGTGAGAAAGCAGTGACAATATAAGATACAAAAACAAACCAGGAGCAAGCACTGGTTGTCAAAATTGGAGGGACAAAGGCTTAATATCCCATGAAAAGGGCCAGCCTATCCATGGCTGACTCATGAGCAGCCCCCTGGCTGAGTGTTTTGAGCAAGGCTCTGCTCTGGACCAGCTGGTTTTGGTGCTGATGTGAAGAGGAGATAACAGACGTTGCACACAAAACCAATGTTTTGCTTTGCATCATCTCAGTGCAACTTCCTTAAACAAAACACTGCAAAGCAACTGCTGGTCACAATCAGGGGAAGAGATCCTGTTCTGGAGACACACATTCCATAAGCTGAGTGGGCAGCTGCCACTTCCACAGCAAAGGAGAGACATCCCTTCCCCTCCCTGCACAGCAAAGGTTTGCAGCACCACCACACCCCTGAGGAACACACTGCCTAACACAGCAGCCATAATTAAGGGACAATTAATAATGAGGGGAGAAAACAACACCCCATTTTCAGCTTCAGAGCCTCAGGAGTGGCAGAGTGTAGAGATCACCCCCAGTGCCAGAAGGGATCAGGTGCTAAAGATGAACCCACACTTGGTGCTGCCTGCTCAGACCCACTGAAGAACTGAAGAATTTATTTCTTTATCTCCCAGTGGATCTGAGTTTTCAGATATCACAGGACAGGGAAGTTCTGTCAAGGGGAAATGCCACAAAGCTGTGCAGCTCCCAGAGAGAAGCCACAGCCCCTCCAGCCAGCACTTGCCTTAATCCAACTCCTTGGGAAGCAAGAGCAGCCAACAACAGGCACAGCCACTCATCCCTGCAGCCTGGGAGGCTCAGGGCTGGCAGGGAGAAGGCAAACCAAGCCCACTCAGCACAGCTCTCAGCCAGGCATCCTTGAGGATCTGGCCATTTCCAGGATAAGGCAGGGTTTAATCATCATGGGGCACTGGCTCCTGTCAGCCTGCATCCCCCTCTCTTCTGTGATCCTGAAGGAGTTTGGCTTCTCCCATCTCAAGATCTCAAGAGAAGGCCACATCTCCACAAATCCCACAATGGAGTTTAACCTTCCAGACCCAGCCCTGGGGGAAGGTTTGGCTGCTGCTTGCAGCCATTTCCAGGGGAACACTTCTGGAAGCACTGAGGATTTTGCCAGCAGGAACACAAATGCTCAGCCAGATGAGTGCTGAAGCAATGCCACACCTGAGCCCTCAGCTCAGCTGAGGGAAGGAATTGAACAGCAACATCTAGAGTACCTGCTTTGTCTTTCTTCTTGGATATTGTGCAGCTCTTCAGGGCTCCCACTTTGGAAAACATCTGCAAGGAATTTGGACACGTGATTCAGTTCCCTTTGTCACAGGCTGGCAACTCAGCTGCCAACGTGGCCCTCTTCCACACAGGCCCACCTCCCCCAGCACACACCTGCCAGCAGTGCAGCTGAGCCTTTCCCCATCACAGTATTTCTGTACAAACAAACACACACACACACAAAGAGGTGAAAGGTAGCAAGACAGGCGTTCCCAGAAATCCTCCACTGCCCCTCAGGAAGTGCAGAGATCTGAGAGGCTCTGGAGGAACACTCTGGATTACAAGATGCCCTCAGCCAGGTAGAGGCCTTAAGGGTGGGTGCTGTCTGTGATGTATCTAGAACACAGCTCTTCCCAAAAATGGGGGGCTAGAGGGTAGCAAACTATTTCTTTGACTCCCTTGTAAAGCCAGAAAAAGAAGAGGGGACAAGTCCCAGCCCTCCTCTGGGTATTTATTTATCCACAGCAGGAGCAGAGTCTCTAAACAGTCTCACAGGTTCTGGATTCCTGGATCATGGAATGTGGCAGTTTACATGGCTACAAGAAATGCCAGAGATGGAAACTGCAGCTGCTTTTCCTTATTTTGGTATTAACACCCCACATAACTTCAGGAATGCTAGGCTCTCTCCCAAGTGCTTTGTTGAGGTGAAGCAGCACAATGCCAGCAGAAGCTGAGAGGAAAAGCACACTCAGAAATCATCACTTATTTATTCATTCACTGCCCCTCACACACAAAGCAGTGGCAGAGCTGCAGCAGTGCCTGTCCCAAGGAGGAGCATTACAGAAGACATGGGAAATCAAGAATGTTACAAGATTTCCTACTGCCTCCACCTGTCTCTAGGTGGAATTAAACCCCACCAAAACAGTTCCAGATGCATTTGTCTTAACTGACACCTGGAGTGATGTTCCCAGCCCCAGTGCTCTCTCATCTCCCACTAGACCACACTGGCTGCAGTGTAAAATCCTTTAAACACTGTGTCCTTTATTGCTCACCTCCTTCAGTGTGTCTTCTGTGGTGGCAAAGTTCAAGTTTTTGATGAACAAGGTACATCCAGGAATATTTTCTTCTTCTTCTTCTTCCTCCTCCTCCTCCTCTTCTTCCTGTGCTGCTGCTTCCTTTGAGTCTTTTACAGCTCCACCTGAACCAAGAAGAACAAACAATTTTAAAATTTTAATTTTAAAAAATTAAAATAAAAAAATTTAATTAATTAAAAATAAACTTTGTAAGATGCAACAAAGCCAAATTCTGGGGGAGTTGCCCACTCAAACTGTGGGGCAGCCCCTGGGATGGGGAGAAAGGTGGTGTATTTAGGGAGGGAAGATCAGGCCTCACAGTGGGAAGTCACCCAGACAAAACATACCCTGGGGCTTCACACAGCAGCAGAGAAACAGAGACCCCCAGCAATTTCAGCCAGAATTCTTACCTGGTACCAGCCCTGCTTCATCCTCCTTTCCTGGAACCCCAGCTTTTCTTTTCTGAGGGGCTGGGCTGAGGAAAACCCCCATTGGAGCCCACTCCAGATATAAGGGCACAGAATGAAACTGTGAAGGGAAGACAGGAGAGAAATGAGGAGTGAAGGGCAAGGCCTGAAGGAAAAGCTCTGCCCTCAGCTTCATTTTCACCTCACTCTGTAATGGAAAACAGCAGTGCAAAAGCTGAGTAACCTTTGCAAGTGGCTAAACTGTCACAGAAGGATCCAGCCTTACAGAACTACAGCCTAAACTCTCTGTCAGATAGGGATCCAGCCTTACAGGACCAGAGCCTAAATTCTGTCACAGAAGGATCCAGCCTTACAGAACTACAGACTAAACTCTGTCAGACAAGGATCCAGCCTTACAGGACCAGAGCCTAAACTTTCTGTCACAAAGGGATCTAGCCTTACAAGACCAGAGCCTAAACTCTCTGTCAGGTAAGGATCCAGCCTTACAGGACCAGAGCCTGAACTCTGTCAGGTAAGGATCAGGTCCTGCAGCCTTACAGGACCAGAGCCTAAACTTTCTGTCACAAAGGGATCTAGCCTTACAAGACCAGAGCCTAAACTCTCTGTCAGGTAAGGATCCAGCCTTACAGGACCACAGCCTGCCACGAGTCACTCCTGGATAGTGAAAGGGCAAAGAAACCCTGTGTCACAGCCCCCTTCTCCAGCATCCTCTTCAGGCTGAGCCCTGCTCTGCTGCACCAGGCACCTCCCTAAACCCAAAGGACACAGTTTGGAACACCAGTGCCTCTGGGATAACACCCTTCCCACTGGGATAACTCCCTGTGCCCCTCACGCTCAGAGCGAGCCCTCCTGCAGCTTCCCAACTCACCAAGATCCCCCTTCCCAGGCAGTGCCCCCACCTTGGAGTAGGCCAGCCTGGTGAAGGCTTGCTTGGCCTCTGTGGGCTCCAGGAACTCCACGATGGCTGTGATGCCTCCCTCAGGCAGCAGCACCCGGCCCAGGCTGCCGTGCTGGCCAAAGAGCTCCTCCAGCTCCAGGGCGCTCGTGCCGGCCGGAAGGTTCTTCACCAGGATCACTGTCCTGCTCCTCTCACCAGCAGCCTGACACAGCCAGCAGGGAAAGAAAGAACATGGGATGGAAGAGAGCAAAGCCAGCAATTTTCTAACTGCAGACTCGGGATCCAGCAGGCTGTGCTCTCCCTCTCTCCGTGTCATTCCATTCCCAGATCCAAAAGGAGCAACAGGCATTTAGGAAATGGAAAATCCACATCTCATGGATGGAGGTGTCAGCTGCAGATCCACAGGGCTCCTTTCCTGCCTACAGCAAGCTGCCCACCATCCTAAAGCCATCATATTATGGATTTCACCCATCCCAAGAGCTGCTGCATTTTCAAATGGATACATATCCTAACTCATCAGGGAGGGTTCAATCCTGCAAGATGCTGAGGATTTAATTACCAATTTCCAAGAGAGTTGAGAACAGCAGGACTAGAAGAGGTGGATCCCCATTGGTGCCTCCAGCTGAGCCTCTCACCTGGCTGAAGGAATCCAGGCTGACTCCATTTTCCATGAGGAACCGGCGGACCTCCTGGACCAGCTCCGTTTCTCCCAGAGCCACTCTCACTGCCACGCTGTCTCTGCTCTCCTGCAGGCAAGAATTCAGTCACCTGCTTCTCTCAGAAGCACACAGCAAAGGGAATGTGGCAGGCAGCTGGAGGGTAAAATGCTCCAGCTCCTCTGCAGTTGCTGGAAATTGTGCTGTTGGAATTCGAACACGTCCCAAAGTAAAATGAAATTTCCAGGAAGGATCTGAGCTTTAGGGTGTAAATTCCCATTCTAGTTATGCAAAATTCAGCCACAGGAAAGCAGAGTGGGAAGGAAGACTGAGGATCAAGAGGCTCAGACCCCACAGAGGTGCTACAGCTCCACAGGCCCCAGCCTGTGTGGTGCCCATGGATGCACGGAGGCTTCTCCTGTACAAGACCAGGAAGGCCCTGGTCACAAAGAAAAAGGCAGGAAAGTGATGTCCCACCCCAGCTGATCCATCACAACCCAACTCACAGCATCCAGCACTTGGCTTTTGGCAGCATTGTACTTGTGGGCCATGGCATCAGCCACAGCGTTTGTCCCCACGAACAGCACGTTCCAGTTGTGGGAGCTGGCAAGAGAAAACACAGCCAGGGTCAGGGATGGGGCCCTCCTGTCAATAATCCTGGGAAAAAGCAGCTCTGAGCACCACCATGAGCAGGCAGGGTGAAGAGAGAGAGAAAGAAGGGTGGAAGATCCCTAGGGAAGGGACAGGATGAGGGAGAAGGGACTGGAGAGCAAACAGAAAGCAGTGCAGGCAGCTGAGCTCTGCTTCCCCAGACCTGACTGGTCACAGCTCTGCAGCTGAAGTTCAGGTACTGGCTCAGAGGAACACACCTTTCCAACTGGTTTTCTAAACCCACAAACCCCATGCAGGCAAGGCTGCACCCTTTCCCTTCAGGACAGAAAGTACCAGCCATTTCTTTCAAACTGATTTGTCACACAGCAAGGAAAAGCTGCTACAAGCTTTAGAATTACAGGTGGCCAAGCAGAGAAAGGCACAACTGATCTGAAACCACCCCCTTGAAGCATTACAGAATCAGATTAACTCTTATTAGAGAAGTAACTCATACCAAAGCCATTCAAACATCTCAATTTCTGCTGCTCACTGAGCTACTGCAGCTACTTGGGCAGAGGAGTCAGGGAGGTAAGAGGGAAGGGAAACAGAGCTTCACAGCAAATGCTTCAGCAACTTTGGGAATCTCTACAGCCCCTGTGAAGATCCCACGTGCATTCCTGTGAATCTGGCACCTCATGTTGTACCTGGCACTGTTGGCTTTGTCCTTGGCCTCTTTGCTCTTTTTGTAGGAGGAAGACTCTTCTGCATCTCCATCTTCCATTTTTTCCTTTTTGATTGTGGAGGGTAAAAGATGCATCATTCTGCCCTGCAAGAAAGGAGAGGTCCAGCAGCTCTGGAATAATCCACAGAGGTCCATGTGGAGAAAATTTCCTGGCACCTTTCCCAGCCAGAAAGCCTTGGTGGAAGGAGGGAGTTTTCCTTCCCAAAGGAGCCACAACTGCAAGTCAAAGTGACCACACAGTGTGAGACAGACTCAGAGCTCCTTCCCCACCTCTGCCAGGACTTTGGTGTCTGCAAAGCTGTTCAAACCAAGCTACTCTATCAAAAGAACCTGCAGGAAAGCCTCAACCTTTTTAACAGAGCCCAGAAGCAAACCCTCAGCCACATTCCCACCAGCTGCAGTCCAAGGCACAGGAAAAGCATCAGAGCTGTACCTGGAACACCTGCCCATCCAGCTCTGCCAGGGCCTTCACAGCATGCTCAGGGATCATGTAGGTGATGAAAGCAAATCCTTTGGGTTTCTTGGTCAGTTTGTCGATGGGAAAGTGGATCTCTGAGAGGGGTCCTGCAGGAGGCAAGGCTTGGTGGTAACAGAAGTCACAGCTCTGAACTGGCACCTCCCAGACACAAGCAGGGATGAGGGGAGCAGCTCTGGATGGGTGGTGAGCCACCAGCCTGGGCCAGGAGCTGCAGAGGGACAAGGAGGGCCCAGCACAAGAACCCCAAGTCCAGGTGTGGCAGCTCATGGGCTCTGACAGGTGACACAAACCAGGCAAGCTCTGAGCCTTCACCTTCAGTCAGGGCTAAACACCTCCACAACCTCACCCTCTCTGCCCCAGGATGCCAAGAGAACCTTAAATGTGTTTAATTTGGAGATAGAAGAGGGAAACTTCAAACTTACCCCCCAAGTTTGGAATGTGAAGTGGATCTCAAGGATTCACCTCTAACCTGCAGGAGGCCCCCTGCCAAGCAGGCTCACATTATCACACCAGAAAATAGAGATGATGGGAGCTGGGCCATGTCCAAGAGATGTGGGACACAGAGCTTTGTCCATCCCCAACCAGCAGGAAAACCTCTGGACAAAGGAAGTACGCTGCCCTGCAAGTTCCAGTCCCATGGCAAACACTCACCATACTTTGAAAAGATCTTCTCCAAGTCCTCCTCAGTGCTGGTGAAAGGCAGATTCCTGACAAAGAGTCTCCCTGATTCAGACAAGTCCTCTTCCTCCTCATCATCCCTCAGTATCCTTTGCCAGGGCTGGTGCTCAGGCTTTGCTGGAACAGTTTCTTTTGGGGTGTTCCTGCACCGGGAAACCTCCACACAGCGCCCACCTGATCCCCAAAGAACACAGAGGGACCTCGGATGCTTCCCAAGGCCAGGAGCAAACAACACCCATGTGCAAAGGATGCCTTGAGAGGCTGCCTGGAACAGAGGCTGGCCAGTGTTAAAGGAATAAAGCAGGGATTTATTTAAAAAGCTACACCTTGGGCAGTACAAGAGCCCGGCCAAGGCTCCAACCTCAAGTCATGAGGTTTCACACTTTTTAAAGTTTTGGTCCATTTACATATTGGGGTTAATTGTCCAATTACAGCTTCAGGTTATGAAGTCCTATCCTCCCAGATTGCTCTCCTCAATTTGCTGCTGTTTATACTTTTTGGGCCTAAACTGGAAAAGGATTGTTTTGCCTGACTATGCTGTGAGGAGAACTTGCTAACACTTTATATGAAGTTCAGAGTTACATATTAATGCAGCACAGAACCTGGATAATGTGAAAGCTAAAACTTAAGGCATCACAGAGAGCCCAGGGTTAGACACAATTACAGCCCCACAGGCTCTGAGCAGGACTCAAAAACAAGGGGAAGGTGGGGGCTGTAAGAGTCAGTCTGCATAAAAATCAGGATATCAACCCCAGCCCCCTTTCCTTTCAGAGAGCCCCAGCCTGTCTGTGCCAGCCTACACAACATTTGCAAAGAGAATTTCAGAAGTTACTGCAAGGGTTAGGCCAAGCCCAGGACTCCAACCCAGCCTTGCAGCACTGTGTGTACAAGCTGGGCTTGAGCAGTGTTATTTTTACCCCAACAAGAACCACCTCAAACACACGGCAAAACACGAGGGCCCCAAAACCCCACTCCTGTCACAGCACCTGGTTTATACCAAGGAACAACCCCCTCATCTGCCTGGGAAAAACTCCAATCACAGGAGCTACTTGTGCAGGGAACACTCGAGCAGCTGAGCTCCCAGGCTGGAATGAGGAGGAACAAACAGCCCTTACCCAGGAATTCTTTTTTCCGCTTCAAGGCCCTTTGCATTTCTGCTTCATTCTTCAAGTCAACAAAGATGTAACCTTGGAGGAAGGGAAGGTTCAACTGAGCATCATGTGGGGAACATACACAGCCACTAATTGGGTAATTAAGGGTGAATTGGGCTTGCTTTAATATAGATTCCTATAGATAGAGCATTCAGCTCCCATGGAAAGTTTCAATCCAGCCTAGGAAATGACGATGTTGGACTGGAAGGCAGCCTTTTCAAAACTTATTCTCTAAATACAAATCAAAAAAACTTTACCTAGCAGCTGGAGGAGGCTTTCATAGGTGCCTCTGACAGCAAATAAAAGGTGCATCCATTGTTGGACTAATAAAGGGAAAGAGCACACAGCAAAGTTCCAAGGACCTGCTCATACAAATCAGCACAGCAGCTATCCCAGAGGAACAGGCTTTTCCTTGGCATGGTTTGGGGTGTTTAGAATAAAGTTCTGGATGCAGCTCAATAAAAAAAAGGCTCCTGCTGCTACTCCTAAGGGAGCACAGCCAACATTACTCTGCCCACGGCATCCTGTGGACAGCAAGTAGGGCAGGAGAGCTGCAAAGTCACAGAAAGGTCTCCAAGAATCAGGCCACGAGCCAGGGATTTGGAACTGCAGACTGAAAGAGCAAAGGGGTGATCAAGAGGTCCCCTAACTCACAGATCCCACCCCAATTCCACACACAGCTCCTACCTGAATTCTTCCCCTGGGCCTTTTTTCCCATCCGGATTGCCACTGGCTTCAGAGGGAAGAAAAATTCCCGAATTTTTTGCTGTGGGAAGAATTAGAATTCTTTGAATAAGTTCTCAGATACAAGAAGCAGCAAGTTGCAGGCTTAGGTTTTCATATATAAAACACCCCGATCTCTGCACAAAGACCGTTCAGAAGTTCCCCTGATCACCCACACAACCCTCAAAGGAGTGAAATATGAAAAGTTTTTGCAAACATCTTGCAGAGGTACACTCTGAGCCACCCTGAGCCTCTCTCCCCAGCTGGGAAACCAAACTTGCCTCAGTGATGTTGGAGGGAGCCCCACGAAGTTTCACTGTGAATGGAGTGCTGGCTTCCCCTGAGCTGGCCTGGCTCTGCACACAGGAGGGGGAAGAAAAGGGACAAAAAGCTGAATGAAAGAACAAAAAATCACAGCACAACCAGCTGGGCTTGGCCAACAAACAGGAGGCTGAAGAGTGGGAGGGAATATCAGGAGATTCCCACAGCTGCAGCAGCCTGGGGCAGGACGTACCAGCTGAAGGTGCACTGCCATGAAAAACTGAATTCTGCTGTTTCCAGGACAGCATTTCCTGGAAAAAAGCCTCTGAGAAGGGCACTAGCAGCACTTATCTGGAAGCCTCATCTTTGGGAATTTAGTCAGCCCTGAGGAGATTCAATGAAATTTGTAAATGGGTCACACCAAGAAGGCCAAGAAAGCTGGTACCCAGTGGGCCCTGCAGCCTTCCCAGGCTGTCAGCTCATTCTGCAGGGACTGACAGACACCTGCTATCCACAAAGCTGCTCCTTCAAAGAAGACAAATCTAATTCAGCTGTACCTCTAGAGTGGCTCCCTTTTTCTTCTTTCCCACTGATGTTTTTTGCTCTGTTTGTTGGGCTTTTGGCTTCCCCCTTTTCTCTGGGTGGGTTTCTGCAATGCCTGAATCCTCCTCAGTCTCGCTTTCCTCTTCCTCAGTCTCTGTTTCTTCCTCTGTACTGGATGAGGAGGAAGAATCCTTCACCACTTTGGATTTCAGGTAATCCATATCTGACAGGTCTTTGCTGGTAGCTGCCTTCTTCCCTCCCTTCTTTCCTGGCAGAGAGGAGAGAGCAGAAAAGTTTTTTCACACAGATGCTGCTGCTCTCCCCCCAGGCCAGCAAAAAGCTGAGAACTGACACAATCATCACCATCACCTCCTTATCCTCTCTCTATCTTTTCCATGGGAAAGGCTTGAGAACAGCACAGCAATTTCATCTTTGCACTTCCAGACTGACAGCCTGGATTTCAAAACAACAGTTCACGTGTAAAAGACGTTGGAAAGGGGTTTGAGGTACTCCAGGATGAAGTATTTTGTCACAATTTTAACTAAATACCCCAAGCAGGCCTCAGAGAAAGATTTCAAGTGTTCAGATTTACAGGGAAAAGGACACAATCCCACCAGCATTTGAGTTACCCAGGGAGAGATGAGGGGTAACAGGGAAAACACCACTCACTCCACCAGAACAGCCTGGGAAATCCCATGGAGGGAGGGAGAAAAGCTCCAAACCCACACCCATTCCTGCTGCAGGGACACTGGATCCTAAATTACACACAACAGGCTGTGAGCTTTCAGAATGGAGCCACTACTCCAGACTTGCTCTCAGGAGGCAAGGCACTGAACCCTGTCCCTTCCCCTCCACCCTGGCAGGCCCAATTTCCAGAAACATCCATCAAAGGCAGAGCAGATGAGTTCCCAGCCACCACAGGTTCCTAAAGCAACAGAAACCACATCCAACCCTGGAAATCCTGGACATGAAAGGGGCTGCAAGAAGGAAAGCTCTCCAAGGAAAGCTGCAGATGTTTGCCCTGTTACTCCTCCCTAATGACACAGGGAAAGCACAAATGGCACCCCCAAATATCAGACACTGTTTTTGCCACTTTTCCCCAAATTTGGGGAAACAGCCAGACATTCCCAGCACACAGAAAGGTGAGAGCCCACCCTCCAGGTGACACTGAGTCCGCTCCTGGCACTCCCTGTGACAGGAGGCACTGTGACTGACACAAGCAAAGGTGACAGCTCCCCCAGGTACCTTTAATCTTCTCCTCATCTTCAGAGGGCTCATCCCCAGCCTCACTCAGCTCCTCAGACTCATCTGAATCAAAGTTCAGGTAATCTGCTGCTGCTGATTTTCCCTTCTTAGGCTCCTCTGCCAAAGTGTCATTAGCCCAAGTGGCCACCTGGGACCGCTTCTGGTGAACCACCAAGAACTCCTGGAATGTTTTATCTTCCTTCAGCTGTGGGAAAGGAAGAAATAAAAGGAAAAAGACAAGCTGTGAGGAGAGACTCCTAGTGAATCTGAAATGCAAGATATCACCTCATTTCCAGCACTGTAAAACCTAAAATCCCTTAAGGGGAGCTCAGTTTACACTGATGGGGTGATTAAAGTCCTCTCAAGGTGTCTCATTCCTAGTCTTTTTTATAATTGGTGTTTAGAAAGTACTTTAAAGAGGAAAACAAAACAATAAAAAGAGAAAAAGACAAGCTAAATGTGACACAACTCACCTATGGTTAAACCCCACAACTGCTCTGGATGCAATGTGTGCTCCCAAGGAGTAGCTGACCATTAAAAACTTGGACCCCTGTGTTGGGGTTGTTAAAATTATTTTTTCCAATAGAACTGGGCTGTCCCAGCTTGAATTAACAGCATGGCAAGCAGGACAGAAAGGAACTGTTCAGCAGCAGGAATGCAGGGACAGCAATCCAACCTCAACTCACCTCCTTTAAGTTATCCACTGGATCTTTCTTCTTTTTATCCTTGGGGAAAAAAAACCCAGAAAGGTTTATCAGAAGCACAGGCAATTCCAGGGAACCCAACAGCACAGGGAACAGAGATCCTGAGGCAGAAAACACCAGAATCTGGTGTCCCAGGTGCTCTGTCTCCTTCCCCTCAGCCCAGCCCTCCTCTGGCACTGACACACAGCAGAGCCCCAGGCAGGACTCACTTTCTTTGTGCCTGCAGGAGCTGCACTTGCCAAGGGCTCCTTGGTCTGCTGTTCTGGGCCAGGGGCCTTCTGAGAGTGCTTGCTCCAGGCTTTGGGTTTTGTAGGGTCACCAAAAGACCTGCACAGCTCCACCTGGAATGAATCAGGTCTGTAGTTAAACACTGAGGTGTAAATGCTGGGTGACTCCACTCAGGAATTATTGTAACCATGATGGGATGGAGGGAGTGTGAATGAACAACTTTGAAAAGCACAGAGCTGCACACTCTATCACCATGGGAGAGTCAGAGGTGGACAGGCACAGAATCCCAGGATGGCCCAGATGGCAAGGGGACTTAAAGTGCCACCCCCTGCCGTGGGCAGGGACACCTTCCACTGTCCCAGGCTGCTCCAAGCCCTGTCCAGCCTGGCCTTGGGCACTGCCAGGGATCCAGGGGCAGCCACAGCTGCTCTGGGCACCCTGTGCCAGGGCCTGCCCACCCTCACAGGGGAGAATCTCCCCTTCAGATCCCATTCCTTAGGAGTCTCAGGGAGATAATTCTGGAGATCAGCTCACTGTGACTCTGGAAGTGTCTATGAAGCTTTTGTTGAAGTGGTTCAGGGCTGCCTGAGCTTCATCCTCAGACTTGTAGCCGATGAAGCCGAATTTCCGGAACCTTCCATCCTTGGTGTACTTGAGGCAGCAATCAGTGAGGGTGCCAAAGGCAGCAAAGAGCTTCCTGAAACGCTCCTCCTTCATCTGGAAAAGCAGGGAGGGCAGCAGGGAGGGAAATCAGCCCCAGAGAGGCTCCGAGGACAAGTCCAAGCCAACATATTCTGTCCCAAAGGGCTTCTGGAAGGCTGCAGGAACCCCATCCCCACTTCAGCCACCAAACCCCTTCATCTTCCCCCGAACCCACACGTGGGCATGGGGAACAGGGCGGGCTCCTGCCAGGCACAGCAGCACCGAGGGCACCTGCACCCAACCCCCGGACAGCGAGGGGGGCACAGCGACCACAAGGAGATCCAGCGCCTACCCCGAGGGGCCGCCACTGCCAGCCCGTGCCCCCCACGCTGCTTCCTGCACCCTCCCGACTCCTCCAGGAGCTCTCCCACCATCCTCCCGCCAAGGGTCCCCATGTTCCCCATCCCAGCAGCGACAGCGACCCCTCACAGCCCCTTCCCCTGGACATTTCGCCGCTCTTCCTCATCCTCCCGCACGCTCCTCCCTCCCGGTGCCTCTCCCTGCCTGGCATCCGCTCCCCCCCTCCCGCAGCGTCCCCTCAGACCCATCCTAGGCCCGGCACCGCACAGAGCCTCACCCCATTGGGGAGATTCTTCACGATAAGCCGCGACATGGCAGCGACAGACGCCGAGCAGGGAGCGCTCAGCGCCGCGCACGCCGCGCCATGGGCGCCGCCATCTTCCCCGGCTCACGTGGTCTGCGGGCGGCACCGCGCATGCGCGGGGCGGAACCCGGATGTTGGTCCTTAGCAACGGCCCCTTAGCAACGGGGCCTGCAGGGCTGGGGCCGTGGGAGCATCGCGGGGGCACCGGGGACAGGGAGCAGCGGGGAGGGGAACAGCGGCAGGATGAGGAGGGGGTGATCATCCCCGGGTTTCCCCGCAGAGCGGGCTGCAGCCTCCCGGCCCGTCCGCGCTGCTCGGCGGGGCCGCAGGAGGGAGCTCCGCGCCCGCCGCTCCCGGCTCCGGGCGGCAGCTGAGCCAAAGGCCCTGCAGAGGTGTTGAGTCTGTGCGGGGGGATGGCGCAGAGGGCCTCGATGTCACCCCTAAAAGTCATGCGGAAAGGGGACAGAGGGTCTGGTCCAGGGATACTCTGGATCCCTGAATGTTTTCAAGGTGCCAGGTTGGATGGGGCTTGGAGCAACCTGGGATAGTAGAAGGTGTCCCTGCCATGGCAGGGGATGGAGTGAGATGGGCTTTAAGGTCCTTCAAATCCAAACCATTCTGTGACTCCATGAATAAAAGCAGCTTCCCTCCAAGGAACGGCCAAATAACCCCAGAGCCAGTGGATGCTGTGCTGTGAGAGCTCCAAAGGATCAAAGAGAGCAAAAGTCACTGAATAAAAACTCCCTGGAGGGTTGCTGAACACTGCAGGTCCTTTCCTACAGCTTCCTCATGAGGGGCAGCTCCGATGTCTGTGCCCCAAGGGAACAGCTGCAGCTGTGCCAGGGAAAAATCAGGTTGGGTATCAGGAAAAGGCTCTTCCAGAGGACCTCCATGATCCTTGTGGGTCCCTTCCAACTCAGGGTATTTTATGCTTCCACGATCCATTGCTGGAGGCTGAGCATATCAGGGAGGAGCAGAACTGTTCCTCAAGCATCTCCTCCTGCTCACAGCCCTGCTCTGCCCGTCTTACACCAGCTGGAAATCTGAATTCCACTCTTATTCCCAGAGGAAGATGCTCGGGACGGCTCTGAGCTCCAGCACCAGCCCTCACCCACTCTCCCCACGGTTTGGAGTTACCCCAGGGATAACTGGAGCAATTCCACTCCCTCCCACCCTCTCCTGATGCCCCTTGGAGGCTGCTCCAGCTGGCTGAGCCCATCCCAAAGGCTGAGGGCAGCAGGGAGACAGGGCAGGAACTGGATGGGGGAGGCAACCCCAACATTTTTTACAGCAAGGATGATAAAGTTCTGGAATGGCTGCCTGGGGAGGTGGTGGAGTCACCATCCCTGGGTGTGTTTAACAAAGCCTGGATGTGGCACTGGGTGCCAGGGTTCAGTTGAGGGGTCGGGGCTGGGTTGGACTCGATCTGGAAGGTCTCTTCCAACCCAGTGATTCTGTGAACCAGCCACACCCCGGTGTCCTGGCAGGACTGGGGTGCAGCCCCTGCTCTCCCAGGGTGAACAGCAAGGGAAATGCATTTTCCAGGAGGCAGAGCAGAGCCAAAGGCCAGGCTCAGGGCAGGGGAGCGGGAGGGAGTGGGATGCTCTGGGGACGCCATCAGTGCCCTGCTCAGAGGGAGAGTGCCCAGCACAGCCCCTCTCACCCCACAGCCCTGACTGGGGGCTCCCAGGAGCTGCTCCTTTGTCCCCTCACAGGGCTCCCCGTGAGGTGTCACAGCACAGGGACACAGCTCCCTCCCCCTCGCCCTCTGCTCCTGCCTCGTCCTTGGCCGGGCTGTCAGGGCTGTCACTCGGCACAAAGGCTGCCACTGACAGGACCCTCACGCCATCGCTAACGCATCCAGACCTTGCCCTTGTCACTCCTGTCACTTGTCCCCTGTCTCCCTCCCCGTGTCCTCCTCACCTGCTGTGTGCAGCTGCCACAGACAGGGCTGCCCTGGCCTGTTCCTGCCTCCCGAGCAGCTGGGCAGGGATGGATCCTGCCTGTGTCCTGCCCCTCTGCTCTGGGCTGGTCCCCATCTCCCGCCACAGCTGCACCTGCAGCCTCCTCATTGCCTTTTCTGCAATCAAGGGTGATTTTGCCCAGGTGGGAGCTTGGCCTCAGTGCTCAGTTGCCCCATGTGTGATCCCTAAGGATGCCTGGGATCAGAAAGAGATCTCTCTCTTCTCCCGGGGAGTTTGGGGGAGCAGGGCTTAACTGAGACTGGTCCAGGTACCCAACTGACTCTTGATTCCAGGGGCCATGCAGGAACGTGGCCAATCCTGGTCTCACTTGATTCAAAACAATTGATTTTATCCCTCCCCACATGGAAAGCTTCAGTACAGAAGCACAAGATTTACACATGCCGGCTTCAGATTTGATTTCCTTTGTGGATTCTGCTCCTCAGGGTGGGTCAGGATTTTAAGTTTGCAAATGTAAGAGTGGGAACATCCTTTTTCTGAAGAACTGGGGACTTTAAGGGGATCAGAGAGATCTGCCCCTTCAGCAGGTGGTCGTGCTGCACCATGGCACGCTCAGTTCCAGCCTGAGATCCCAGCCCTGGGCAGACGAGGGAAACTGAGGCCCCGTCCTGAGAAGGCTCAAAGGACATTTTGGAAAGTTCCCAGTGCTTGAATGGCTGCTCTGAAAATCATCCTTAACCCTTCTGCTGCTGGCACAGAGCACGAGCAGGGGACAGACCAGGCACTGTGGAGCCAGGGTGGACGGTTCACTGGGGGCAGGTCACCCAGCACGTGCTCCAAAACAGAGGCAGGGGAAGAGTCAAAACCAATGATCTGGGATGTTTTTCCCATGAAAACTATTCTCTTTGATGGGGGCAGTATGAGACACTCCGTGTCCCAGCGTCACTGTGTGTCACCTGTCCCCACAGCAGTGCTGGCATGGATGCAGGTGGGAGCTGGGTGGGGCAGGGAAAGGAAAAGGGCTGTGCCAGGCTTTGTTTCCTGAACTGGCAGAGAGCAGCAAGAGGCACAGGGTGACTGCGAGGTGACAGGCCCAGCAAAGGTGACACATCCCCCCCAGCCAGGCGCTGTCTGGAGAGAGCCCCACATTTACCTGCTGTCCCCCCGCTCCCTGCTGGGCTGCCCACTGACTGGTGGCAGGGTCCAGGTGACAACTGTCCCCTCTCCCTCACTCTGCAGACCCACGCTGGGCACAGAGGGGCACGCAGGGCTCCAGCAAGGAGGGACAGGAGGGGTCCCTCGGTGAGCTGCAGCCAGGGGAGCCCGTGCCCGGCCCCTCAGCTGGGCAGACAGGGCCTTGCCCAGCCCAAGGAGCAGGGCTCACCTGGCTGAGGGGGCATAGCTGCCTGCAGCAAGGAGCTGAGATTTGCAAAGCAGGGCACCACGGGGCCAGGGCCATCTCTCTGTGGGGAGAGGCAGGTGGGGGCAAAGGGACAAAGGGATGTTGTGCTCTGGGGTGTGAGGAAACTGGGGGAAAAAGTGCTACTGAGGAGGAGAGGAAGGAAAAAAAAAGAAAAGAAGAGAAAAAAAAAGAAAAAAGGGACGGGAAGGGAAGGGAAGGGAAGGGAAGGGAAGGGAAGGGAAGGGAAGGGAAGGGAAGGGAAGGGAAGGGAAGGGAAGGGAAGGGAAGGGAAGGGAAGGGAAGGGAAGGGAAGGGAAGGGAAGGGAAGGGAAGGGAAGGGAAGGGAAGGGAAGGGAAGGGAAGGGAAGGGAAGGGAAGGGAAAGGAAAGGAAAGGAAAGGAAAAAGAAGAAGAAAAAGAAAAAAAAAGAAAGGGAGAAGAAAAGGAAAAAATAAAAAGAAGAAGAAGAAAAGGAAAAGAAAGAAAAGGAGAAGAAAAGGAAAAAAAGAAAAAGAAAAAAGAAGAAAAGGAAAGGAAAAGAAAAGAAAAAAGAAAAGGAGAAGAAAAGGAAAAAAAGAAAAATAAGAAAAGGAAAAAATAAAAGAAAAAAGAAGAAAAGAAAAAGAAAAGAGAGAGAAGAGAAGAGAAAAGAAAAAAGAAAATAAAAGAAAAGAGAAAAGAGAAAGAAAAGGAAAAGAGAAAAGAGAAAAGAAAAGAGGAAGAAGCTGCTGCAGAGCCTGTGTGCCCCCGGGAAGGCAGAGGTCAGATGCAAAGGCTGCTGCGGTGTTGGGAGAGGCAGAGAGCTTCTCTGCTCTGTGCCCAGAGGGGCACCGCAGGTTCCCCCTGACTTCTCCAGGTGCCACTCATGCCATGGCAGGCAGCAGAGCTGTGACCCCGAGCCAGAGCAGGCGCTGTGCTGTGGTGTCGTGCCCTGGACAGCCCTGGCACTGCCAGCCCTGCGAGAAGGACGAGCACAGCCCCGGGGTGCCCTTCATGCCTGTCGGATCCGGAGCGCCTCGGCCACCGCCGGCCGCTTCTGGAGGTGAACAGGGAAGGTAAAAATCCCTCTGAGCCGGGGTCACCTTGGCTGTGACAGATCCCCCCACGCCAGGCAGCCTCTCTGGTGCTCACAGGATGCTGCTGAGCAGCTCTGGGGCTGTGGGGGGTTCTGAGTGTACCCGCATCCCTCCGTGGCAGAAAGCACGGGAGGTGCTCGGTTTCCTTGGCACCCAGACCTTGAGTCCTTCTCTTTTCTTTTAGGTGTGGGAAATGAGCAAATTCAGCCTCGGGAGGTTACTGCAGAGGGCTGTCACCTGGCTGAGGACCTTCTACTGACTAAATCAACCCACAGATAGCAGCACTCACAGCCTGCTTTTGGTGTGCTGACCCTGCTTCAGTGGGTAACATTATTTTAATAACAGCACCATAGGAAATGCTGCCTGAACCTCCTCAGTTTTGCTGCTGGAGACATTAAATTTTGGGAGGGGAGATGGCTAGAGCCTCCTTGTATGAGCAAATTGTCCTGAACTGACAGTCCTGAAAAGGAGAGAGGAAGCTGCTTTTAATGATAGAGCTGGTGCTTGGAAAGGCAGTGCCTGGGACGCTTGACCTTACTGTGTGCTGCACAACGGGATGGAGCCAAGGGAGGAGGAAGAGGAGGAGGAGGAGGAGAAATTGCCTTTCTGAAGGACTTCATCCCTGGGACTCTGCCCAGCCTGGCCTGCCAGACCCTCTGCTAGAGGGACAGGATGCTGCAAGGTTCCTGTCCTTGCCTGGGGGTGTGACTGCTGCAGTGTCACTGTGGGCAGCACAATTTGGCTTCCAAGCACACCTAGCCTCACCTGAACCTGCAGCTGAGGGGACAGGCTGAAAGTGTGTCCATGCTCCTGCTCTCTGCCCTCTTTTTACCTGAAGTTTTTTGTGGAGATTGTGTCTTTTCAAAGCCTTTCAGCTAAACTGCAGTGCTAAGTATCAGCAGATGGGGGAGAGGATGAAGAAGGGCAAGACGGATTTTCCCCCTCACATCGGACACAAACAAGCTGCTGATGCCACCTCCATGGAGGAGGATTCACAAAGGACTTGGAAATCCAGATAGTCCAAGTGCTTTCCATTACAGCAGCTGGGGAACAGAAGCTAAACCCTGTCCATGAGCAATAATTAATTCATCTGCTAGAAAAAATTCCACAAACACAAAAGAAACAGATCCAACCCCCAACAAACAGCTAATGGGACCACACCTGCCCGGGAGAGGAGCCACCATCAGAGCAGGTCTCAGACCTTCCTCCTCTCCCTCTGGAGCAGTGGATGTGGGTGTTGGCAGAGCTGAAGGAGATGATCCATGAGATCAAATCCCTCCTGGCATCACTTTACCCATCACATGTCTCCCTGCAGAGCCTTCCATGGCTCTCCAGAGGGGATGGGCTGGATTTGGCACTGAGCACACACAAACTGCCAAGACTGGGGTGGGATTACAGGAAAGGTCGATCCAGGCTCTCTCCTGACCCCACCTAAAGCTGGGGGAGATGTTGGCTGTGTTCTGCCACAGCTGCAGCTGGCCCAGGCTGCTGCTGTCACCCACCCAGCACAGTTTTCTCCAGCTGGCAGATAAGGTCCAACTCATTTTCCAAGCTGCCCCGAGCAGCATTTCCCTTCAGACATTGACAGACTCCCCACCAGCCTTCCTGAGGGGTGTGGACAGGACCCTCCATGAGGAGCCCAGGGAGAGGGATCTTCCTGCTGCTGCCCTTGCCCGATCTCTCCTTCATCCATCACCCCTTCCACCGCCCTGAGTTTCCTTTATTTCTGTATTTTCGGGTGTGTGTGTGTGCAAACGGGCTCAGGGGAGGGCCCAGGCAACAGCTGCCTTTGATCAGAGCAACATGTGGGAGATGGAGCACTCCAGGAATGCCGACTCCTGATCAAAGGTGGGAACACAGTGACAGCCGGGACTTGGCAAAAACCCATCCCAGTAATCCCTGCTGGGGAGCTGGGGGGTCGCTCAGGGACCCACACAGGCAGAGCCCTCAGCCCATCACAGGGATGAAGGCAGGGTGAGGGGAGCAGGGCTGCTCCATCTGCCCAGGGCTCTGTCCTGAGCACGGCGTTATCCTCTCTGCAACAAGAAATGGGATTCCCATCTCTTCCATGGCTCTCCAGTGTGGAAGAGGTTTTACAGTGACTTCCGTGAGCCACAGAGAAGTTTGATAAGGGGATCCATGTTTGATAAGAGGATCCATGTTTACCCCTGAAAGAATTTTCTCCCAAGGTCGTAGAAACCTTTGTAGAAAATAGAATTTCGTCCTGACATAGAAGCCAAGAAAGAAAGACGGATAAATAAGAGAAACCTGCAACTGCCTATTCCAATGAGCACTTTGTCTTTCCTGACCAATGAGTAAAGTGTAAACTTAGGAGTTTTGTAAGAATGTATAAAAAGTATGCATGCAATAATAAAAGAGGTTTGAAGCCTTCTGAAAATGGAGTGTTGGTTTGTATTGTTTCCATCTGAACTACGACACTCCATCATCCCTGCTCCCACACGCCGGCACCCTCCAAACCCTGCAGCTCCTCCCTGGAGAGGCAGCTGAAGGAAAAGAGGGGCAGTGACGCCCTGAGACTTTTATCACCTCCAAAAAGATGGATGGAAAGGTCATTTGCTCTAAAAACAGCTGGGAGGAAAAGAGAAGACAAATCGGCCCATCCTGACAGACGGGCGGGCTGTGGGGACAGCGGGGACACAGCTCCCAGCCCCTGCTCCGTGCCAGGGGTGTGGGTGGCAGTGCAGGACAGCCCCCATGTGTGGGCTGGGCCCCGGTGCCAAGGATGTCCCGTGTCACCTTCCCCCACGGCCGCTCTTATCTTTCTCTGATAATCCCGGTGGGAAGGCTGTCTGGAGGAGCAGGTGGACTCGGGCAAGGCGTTTGTCAAACTCAGCCCCTCCAGCTCCACACAGCCCTTCTCCACTGTTGTAAAAATCAGTGCTCTTCGTGGTAGGGAAGAATGATGCTTTGATTCCATGTTATCAGAAGGTTATTTTATTATAATACTGTATTATGTTAAAGAAAATGATATTAAACTATACTAAAGAATAGAGAAGGATACTTACAGAAGGCCAGAAGATAATAATGAAAACTCGTGACTCTGAAAAGAGTCCCAATTCTTGTGACCATTGGTCAGTGATTGAAAACAACTCACACCAGAACTCAATCAAGACTCATCACTTCAGGTGAACAATTCCTAACACATCCCACATGAGCAAAACACAGGAGAAGTGAATGAGATCAGGATTATTTTCCCATCTCTGGGCCTCTCTCTGCCTTTTCAACTTCCCAGGATAAAAATCCTGAGTGAAAGAATTATGTTCAGTGAAATGTGAATGCCACACTCCATTACAACACCCGGCTCTTCCACCACCATGGCTTTCACTCCATCTCTTCCCAACCCCAGGAACATCCTCCAGAATCCCACCCCACGTGCCTGATGCTTCCTGCACCCCTCGTCCTGCCCGGACACACCTTCCTCCTCCCCGTGGCTATTCAGGCTTGGCTGAGGCTGCTCTGTCATGTTAAAAAGGGAAGCTTTTAAACAGGGCTGATAAGGGCGGCTCCCTCGGGGTCACCCCGTGTCCCCGGGCGGGGTCACAGGTCGCTTCCTCGCCCTGCAGTGCCTGATAATGAGTCCATCACTGCCGGGGGACGGAGACAGGATTTATCAGCAAACCCTGGGAAAATAAAGACATGAAAATGCTCCTGCACCAGGCTGGGAGTCTGACAGGGAAGAGCTTTTTTTTTTTTGGGTGGATGGAGAGTTTGAGATTTAAGAGCTGATGGGGAATTGGGAAGCAGGGAGCAGTGGAGGGTTGGGATCCCCCATGAGTCCAGAGTGGTGCTTCCACCACCAGCTGAGGGCATCTGGAGAGGCTACCAGGGCAAGAGGGGATGGCTGAGCTCATGGGGTCATTTAGATTGGAAAAACTCTGCAAGATTACCAGGTCCAACCACATCCTTCAGTGCCACATTCATCCATCTTTTAAATCCCTCCAGTTTTGGGACTCCACCACTGCTCTGAACCAGCGCTTGACAATTCTTCCCACAAAGAAATTTTCCTTAATAGCAAACTAAATCTCCTCCAGGGCAACTTGAGGCTGTTTCCCTTCTGTCAGTTATTACCTGGGAGAAAAGACCAACCTCCACCTGCTCCAGCCTCTGCCCAGGGAGCTGTGGAGAACAGGAAGCTCCTCCTGAGGCTCCTTTTCCCCAGGCTGAGCTCCCCCAGCCCATTCCAGACCAGGCAGGGAATGAATAGGGTGCCCCTGTGCCAGACCCACAGAATGTGGGGCTGAGGAGGTTCCCACGGAGCAAGTGAACCTGAAGACTCCTTGGAAAGATTTGCCAGAAAAATGAGGTCCCAGGAAATGTCAATAGGGATTGACACTTTCTGGGATGGTGTGATCAGCACTGCCACATCCCCACAGACACAGTCACGTCATACAAGTCCCAGCTCAAAGGGCTCACCTGCCAAAATATCCCCCACAAACCAAGATCCACAGCCCCCACTACAGCCACACCCTGCACCAAAGAGCAGGGAAGGAAACTGAGGCACAGGGAAAAGCCTGGTGACACAGCCAGGGTGCCACCACAGCCTCCCCTTGCCACACCTGGGTTATTTGTGCTCCAGCACTAAGGACAGCCTGAGGACCTCACTTCTGTGGGGGTTATGAAGTGGCCAGAGGCTTCCCAAGCTGTAAAATGAACCCTCAGCACAGGGATGCAGCTCCCCCATCCCATCCCCATCCCAGCAAAGCAGAGCTGACACCCAGGCACGGATGGAGGGGAATTTGGAGAGGCAGCAGTGAGGGACAGACAGCTGTGGCAGGGGAGGGGACAGCACTGGGCACTGCTCTGAGGCAGCACAGGGTGACAGGCCACTGCTGACACCTCAGGAGGGCCACACTCGGTGACAGCAGCACGGGGAGGGCCCGATGTGACAGGGACAGCTGTGACACGAGGCCACGGGGCAGCCCCCACCGAGGACTTGTCACCTACCCCGGCTGAACTCCCTCCTCCTCCAGATGAATCTTGCAAACGCTTTTCCCTCTCAGAGAGGCTGAGCAGGGGAATATTGGGAGCACCTGCCTGCCTTGGCCAGGCATCAAAGGCCCTGGTGCTGGGATCCCTGCACCAATTATCCCTGGGGAAATGCCACGTGTGGCAATGTAGGGCACCCTCTCTCCTCAGTGACCCTCCGTGGGAGCAGCACACAATTCAACAAGCAAGGCCAGATGGTTTATTAGCAATTACAGAGCTGGGAGCTGCCACTTTTCTGGTTCCAGCTCCGAGGCAGCAGGAGTGGGTCCATGTCAGAATGTTTCACACACACTCCCTGGCAGCAGGGTGGGAGAGGTTGGGTTTATTTGGGAATGCAGCACTCTGATACCACAGCAGTGAGTTTGGCAAGTGGAGAGATGGGATTGGAGCAGATTGTGGCCTTTGGGAGGCAGATAAAGGAGAAATGGAAATTGTTACCTGGCTTAATAGTAATTTGTTTGGAATAATGGAATCATTAAGGTGGGAAAAGGCCTCTAAGATCATCAAATCCAGCCTTCAACCAAGCCAATTCTAGAATTTCAGCAGTGGGGGGGACTTCTTTTTGTCCAGACCAGCATGGTCAGGTACCACACTGCATCTCCCTTGGCATGGTGGGGACAAACAGGACTTAGCAGCAGGTGCCCCAGGGGAGGAGAAACCTTCCTTAGTGCCTGAAAAGGTGCAAACCTAAGGCTGCTGTGTCACCTGGAGAATGATGATGCAGTCCAGTTCTGCAGAGGGATTTTCCAGGCCCCCACATTTGCAAACAGAGCTGAATTCTCTGCGGTTTTTTTTGCCTGTTCATCTCAGATCTCCGCAGCAGCACTGGGAGGTGACCTTGGACTTGACCAGGATCCACACAGCGACACCCTCCAAGCTGGAGAGCCCAGCAGGACCCACAGAGGACTCCCAATCTTCAGCTCATCTCCTGTCAGCACTCAGCTGAGCCCCATTCCCTCTTGGGGACTGTGCTACAGCCTGGGCACAGCAGCCAGCCACCACCTCCATCTGCAGAGTCCCCTCGTCTGCTGTACCAAGCACACCTGCAGGGATAGTTTGGTTGGAAGGGGAGCTGTTATTACCCTCTGGGCAGAGTGGAACATCACTTTTCTCCCTCTCTTTCCCTTTGTCTTCAGTATCACCACCCCCATGCCAGAGCACCCACCTGAGCTGGTGGGGCTGCCCCACAGCTGGTTTGGTGGCTCTGCTCATTTCCTGGCCAGGCTTTACTGCAGGCACAGAGGCTCCTCCTGCAGGGGGGAATCTGGGCTTGGAGAAGGCTCTTTGCTCCTGCCAAACACATGGAAGTGAGGTGCAACGTGGTGCCTAAGCACCACTGCTGGAATTCAGGGATTTGTTATGGGGAAACAGCGCGAGGGCACAGAGCACACTGTGCTCTCCCACAGCCAGCATGTGCTCGAGGAATTCCAAAGCCTTTCTAGGCAGGACCTGGGGGAGCACGGGAGCTTCTCCCTGTGAGCTGATCCACCTGTGTGGAGTGCAAACCACCTGCAGCAAGCCTCCCCAAACCAACATCTTTGTTCTGCCCAGGGCAGGGTGGGGAGCCTCCTCCGCAGCCCCACCTGGATGCTGGGCTTGGCAGGGAGCTTGGTGCCACTTGTCACCAGCTGGGGATGGAGCAGGGCCACCAAACCATCCTCCCCAGGATCTGGAGCCTCCCCATGAGCCTCTCCCTGGACACCTCTGGCAGTTCATATCCCATGCTGGGCTTCCTCACTGCTGGCAGGGGGAATTTGAGTGTCCTTTTGTGTTGGGTGAAGCATTGCAGCAGAACAAGCTGTTCCAGCAGGGGAGGGAGCTCCAGCCCTTCTCCTCCTCCTCTGGGTCTTGGCAGGCTCCCTGCACAGCCCTGCTCCATCCCCAGCTGGTGACAAGTGGCACCAAGCTCCCTGCCAAGCCCAGCATCCAGGTGGGGCTGCGGAGGAGGCTCCCCACCCTGCCCTGGGCAGAACAAAGATGTTGGTTTGGGGAGGCTTGCTGCAGGTGGTTTGCACCAAGGATGCTCCACACAGGTGGATCAGCTCACAGGGAGAAGCTCCCATGCTCCCCCAGGTCCTGCCTAGAAAGGCTTTGGAATTCCTCGAGCACATGCTGGCTGTGGGAGAGCACAGTGTGCTCTGTGCCCTCGCGCTGTTTCCCCATAACAAATCCCTGAATTCCAGCAGTGGTGCTTAGGCACCACGTTGCACCTCACTTCCATGTGTTTGGCAGGAGCAAAGAGCCTTCTCCAAGCCCAGATTCCCCCCTGCAGGAGGAGCCTCTGTGCCTGCAGTAAAGCCTGGCCAGGAAATGAGCAGAGCCACCAAACCTCACTTTTAAAGTTTTTTTAAAATTTTATTTTACTTAAGGGTGGTGCTGCAACTGTAACTTTGCCTCCTGCAAAGGTTTATTTTTCTGCTGGCAAGGCTGGATGCTGGAAGCTGCCAGGCAAAGGGGCTCTCCAAGAGAGGAACTACAAAGCAGGCTGACACCTCTAATGAATTACAGTAATACCAGCTCGGGGTGAACTCTAAAGTGCCTGTTTACACAATCACTGACCTCTCCTCACCCCCTCTCTGGGGCCAGGCCCCCCCTCCTTGATGGATCACAGCTGAATGGAGGCAGCCCCCGGTGTTTATCATCTCCCAGCTCTGGGAAGGGAAGGAATAGCAGCATTTCCTGGCCACCACTGACAATCCAATACCCAACCAACACTTGCTCTCAGAAATACCCCCTGCATCTTCCTTTGAAAATCCCAGTTTTGGTGGGAGGGCTCTGCCACAGGGAAGAGGCTTTTGCAGCACTAGGCACTGGGACAAGGCAAGGACACTCATGGAGCAGGGTCCAGGGAGCAAGGACAGCCCCAGTGCCCTGCAGGGATGCTGCACTTGGCCAGGAGATCCTCTTTGGGGTGTTACTCTGATTTTTTGCCATTTTGTCACAGGAATGTTTCCATTTTCCCCAGTCTCCTGGTGCTCAAAAGCTGCCAGCCCCTGAGGTTCATGGGTCAGGGATTGCTCCCTCTGACAGGAGGGATCTGGCAGGATCAGTGCCAGGCTGGAGGGAACAGGTTCTCCAAGGAGCCCTGAGTTCCTTAGGGTGGGAAATGGGTGTTTAGATCAAGTAAGGAGAAAGAAAAAAAAAAAAAGGTTCCTCCTGTGCCACCTGCAACACTTTCAGCCAGAGCTCCCCAGACCACCACAGGCATCTCCCTCTGTCCAAATCAAATCTGCTCTGGGAGGGGCTGGACACGTGTCCCAGCCCTCAGGTATCCTCAGCTCTGCTCAGATCTGTGCCCAGCAGAGCCCAACCCTTCCTCCCTCTCTGCTGAGCTCCCCTCCATGCAGGCAGAGCCTGCTGAACACCACAGCCCTTCCCAGCCTCGGGAAATGCCATCCTTCATCTCCAGCACAGCCACGGGCATGGAGCAGCACATGCACGGATAAGGGACCACAAGCACATCCATAGAGCAGCACATCCATGGATGTGACCACAAAATGTGACCACATCCATGGATAAAGGACCACAAGATGTGACCACATCCATGGATAAGGAACCACATCCATGGATAAGGAACCACATACATGGATGTGACCACAAGCACATCCATGGAGCAGCACATCCATGGATGTGACCACATCCATGGATAAGGAACACAAGAGCCCCTCAGTCCCCTCTCCTGTGCCAGTCCTGGCAGTGCTGGGGGTGGGAAGCAGCTGCAGCATCACCAGAGACAGGGCAAGGACAGGTGCCATGGCCATGTCCCAGCGTGTCCCAGCCCCGAGCAGCTGGAACAGAAGAGTTTGTTGGGAGGATGCTGAGCTTGGAACATGCAGTGGAGGAAGGGCAGCCCAGTGCCCTGTGCCACCATCTCCTGCTGCTCTCACACGTGCCTGTTTTAGCTCTGCAGCTGGGGACTGTCTTTAATACAGCCAAGCTTTCCTACTCAGAGGATGAGAACTCCAGGGCTGGTCCCTGGAGAAGGCACTTCTACGTTTCCCTGCTTGCCCTCCGCCCTCTTCGTTTTGTTCCAGAGTTATTTTTGGAAGTAAAAGCTTTTTTCCTTGCCCTTCCTCTGGCCCCCATCTCTCTGCCAGCCAAAGTGGCATTTTAAGCCTCTTGCCCACCCGACCAGAAAAATGATGGCTGAGGCAGTGTAGAGTTAAACCTTTCCATCCTTCTCAAATCATTAACTGCCCATCAACTCAGCTGCCCAGAGAGGAGCTCTCAAAAGCCTCTGTGGGGACAACCTGCTCCCCACCAGGGGTTCATGAGGGCAAGGAGAACCACAACCCCCAAAGTGGGGTCTCACTCCATATCTCCTTCCCTCCTGCACTACACAATCCACTTGATTAATTCAGCATTGAAGTACCTACAGCTGCACTCCCCCATCGAATACAAAATCCCAGCTGCACTCCAAGTCCTGCTCCCACCTGGAGCTGAGTGAACCAAGAAGGTCCCATCCTAAAAAGAGACTCAAACCCTCAAGCCAGGGGACTTTGTGCCACCAAACTCATACAGAGCAGGGGAGGGACCTGCTGGCAGCCAGGGCTGTCTGAGCCAAAGAGCAGGAGCCCAGTGACCTGCAGGTACCAACCCCCCCGGGCCTCTTTATTCCTTGATTGCTGCTGGAATTCTCTGCAGCTGGAGGGATGGACCCAGCAGGAATTGCTGGTTGCTCCCTCAGCATCCCAGAGGAGGCAGATCCTTGTCACTCCTGGGGACCAGGGCAGTGGCAGGAGGGTGTTGGGAGCCAGGAGCCAAACCACACTAAAGGGGAATAAGAAAATCCCAGTCCCAACCAGGAATGAGCTTTTTCCTGCACAGGACAAGCACCCCAAAGAGCCATACACTTCCAAACGTCCCCATTTCCCAGGAAGGCAGGGTGCTTGTCCCTCCTCCCCCTGCTGCAGCAGAAGGAATTGCCTGCACTTTGAGGAATTTTCAGAACTCTAATGTTTTATCTCAACATCTAGGAGTGAAACAGGTTCCCAAATGACACAAACCTCATAAAAACCAGCAGCAAGGGGCCGGTCTGGACACCCAGAGAGCTCAGCATCCTCCTCACGCCAGCCAGCATCAGGCACTCTGGCAAGGAAGCAACACGTGCATGGAGTATTCCAGCCTCAGCTGCTGCTGATCCAGGGACATCTCATCCCCAGTTATTTCCTGGTGTTTAACACCCCCTGACAGACAGCCCTCTGCCTCCTGAGGGTTTCCAGAGCCTGATATTCCTGGCTTCCCTGGCATCCCACAGCAGCGAGTTCCCATTGGATCCCAGAGCCTGAATCCACTGTGTAGGAACAGGATGGGCCAAACTGAGCACCCCGTGTTCCCAGCAAGGCAGGACCCCAGGAAAACCCATCCACAGCTGGTCAGGATGGCTGAAATGTTCACTCCCTGGCACAGAGGGGGAACATGGCTTTTAGCTCCTGCAGGACATCGGGGCTCCCTGCCTTGACTCCATCCTCCCACCGCGGCTGAGCCCGAGCTGTGCGGGCGCTCCGGGCAGGAAAGCTGGCAGGGAATGTCTCCCCGTGCCAGGCGCCGGGATCGGAGCGAATGGCCCGGCAGGCTCTGCCCCGGCGAGGAGCCGCCACCACAAGGTGTCACCCGCCCCCTTCGCCCCGAGAGCCCCGCGGGGCCGCCGCTCCGGAGGGGCTGGGGCAGCGCCCCGAGGGGTCCCCGGCCACGTCCCCTCCTCCCCGGCAACATCAGTGGGCACCAAATCGCATCCCAGGTTCGCTGTTGTCCCGTCTCCATGGCAACCCCTGGCTGCAGCATCCCTCAGGGACCAGCGCTGGTCCATGGGATGCTCGGCACAGCCCGGCCCTGGAAGTCCCTGTCCCAGTCCTGAACCCCGTAATGAACGGGAATTACTCCTCCTCAAACACAGAGAACTGCAACCCAGACTTTTTAGGCTAAAAATAACTTGGTTTCAGACTCAATTTTAAGCTTTCTACCTCAGGAGTGCAATAGAGTCATGGAATGGTTTGGGTTGGAAGGGACCTTGAATGTCTCATTCCAACTCCTGCCATGGGCAGGGACACCTTCCACTATCTCAGCTTTCACCAAGCTCTGTCCAACCTGGCCTTGGACACTTCCAGGGGTGGGACAATAGCAAATACCTGTACAGGAAAATGTGCAGCTGAATTATCACAGAGGGGTTGAGTGGAATTATCACAATTCATACCAGAGCACCCCGGGCTTGCAAGTAAACAAATCAGAAATTTATTTAAAGCACAGAGTTAAGCTATTTTGCTCTGAACTAATTCAATTGTTTTAAACAAAAACCTCAAAATCAAAGATAAAAAAACAATTAAATTACAAGATTTCTCCAAAGCAGACAAATGACAGGACAATTCTGCAAACACCAGAGGTCAACAGTTTGGAGTCAAGTGGAAATTTACTTTTCTCCAGCAATATGCTACAGCCTGGAGCTCCCACAGCATACCCAGATTGTCAGATCTCTATTTTTTTCAACTAAAAACACTGATGAAAACTGCAACCCAGCCTCGGTGTTAGCCCACATACCCTGGGCATTGTCTAACAACTCCTTTCCCTCCCCCAGCCTTGGCAGGGAGGAAAGGAGCTGCCAAGAGGTAAAAGCCTCCAAATGAAAGACTGAAAGCACTGGGGAAGGACAAGAAGACACAGGTCCTCTTCAGACGACACAAAGATGTTCAGCTCAAGTGACAGCAGCTGAGAACCAAGGGCAGCCCCTGCAGAGGAAGGACAGCAGAGGGTCCAGCCTGGCCAAATTTAATGTGAAAAGCAGTGGTTTGTTTGTTTTCTCTGCCCCCCACTAAGTCCACGGGGGTTTGTCCCAGCCAGGTGCTCTCCAAGCCCAGCAGGCTCAGCACTGCAGGATTTCCACACTGCTGCCTGAGAGGGGAAGGGCTGGAGCTGAGGGAAGAGTTTCAGTGCTCTGGGTGGCTGTTTCTTGGGAAAACACCAGAAAATCCAGCAAGTGAACAAGGCAGGGAGTGCCTGTGCCTTTGGTGCACAGGGAGGGCAGCTGGGGATTGTAAAAACCAAGTGCTTAATCCCTTTTTCTCCCCTTTTTCCTGTACCCCCACCCCTCACAGCACCAACAGCACCAGGGAGCAAGAGTCCCCACCCTGATGCTGAGAGGCAACAGCCCTTCCTTCTCCTGCAGCCCAAAAGAGAAATAATAGACCCCCAAAATTCAGGATGGCTTTGTTTGAGGCACCTTCCAGGACGGGTTTGTGTTCTTGGCTGCCCAGAGCCAGCACGGGCACACCGTGCCCAGGGAAAGGTGGGAGCTGGGGGTTGGGGACATCATCCACCACACACAGAATATCCTGAGTGCAAAGGGACTCTCAAAGTCATCAAATCCAACTCCTGGCCCTTCGCAGACACCCCAACAATCCCATCCTATCCCTGGCAGCATTGTCCAAACACTCCTGGAGCTCTGGCCATGCCCATTCCCTGGGCAGTGCCCAACACCCTCTGGGGGAAGAACCTTCCCCTGAAATCCATCTTAAACCTCCCCTGACACACCTTCAACCATCCCCTGGGTCCTGCCACATCTCCTGGCCTGCACACCGAGATCTCAGAAGGAGAAACCTCAGCAAGGATCCCAAAGTCACACACACACACACAAGGCTTGGCTCATTATCAGAACCAGCAGCGTTTTGGCCAACTGCTCTTGTGGCAACAACCAAACCCCGAGGAAAAATCCCAACCCTGGCTCTTTCCACACTTGACCTTCCCTTCAGCTTTACATTAGCCTCTGTGCCCAGGGTGTTTGCTGCTGGAATTCTGAGAGGGATGCAGCTGAGTTTATTACAGGAGCAGAGGGCTTGGCTCAGCAGGATCCCCGGGGCTCCATCCCCCGCCGCTCTTTAGCTCTGCTTGCCGTGTTTAATGGACTGGGCTACAAAAAGCTCAGCTGTTGGGAGCCCCCACTGTGGCTTGTAAAAGCCAGCCCCAACAATGAGCTGCAAACTGGGCCGTGTGGCTTCCCTGCTCTGCTTCCCAAACAGGTTATTGCTTGTAAAAGCTCTCACTGGAAGCAGCAGCGCTCCGAGGGCGAGGCAATGAAGGCTTTGGAGATGCTCAATAAAAAGGCCCCCACACTTGATTCCTTTCCCAAGGAATATTTGATATTTGTTGCTCTGGGGTGCCTAGAAAGGAAGAAAATTACTGGCCCATTAACAACTGCCCCTTGGCCTGTTTTCCCAGATTTAAAACAATGCACTCAAAATTGGCAGTTGAGGCAGCCTTAAACATTTGTTTTGCCTCAGATTTTTTGCAACACCCTGTAAACTCGGGGGCTTTTCACTCCCTGGCTGAGGGGATTTCTCCTATGCATTTTTCCATGTGTCTCCAACATATGGAACAATAAAAAAAAAAAAGAAAAATCAAGCTCATAGCTGGTGTCACAAAATATTTTGGGGGTGGGGAGGCCTTGGGGAGGTGGTGTGGGACTTGGATCAGTGTGACCTGGCAGAGACCTGGGCCTGAAGGAAGCTCATGTTTTTATGAGCCAGGAAATTGCAGGCTCAGCTTGGGCCGTGCCAGTTGTCCAGAAGGGTTCAAGTTTCACATTGTAACTCGGGTCTCGGTGGAGGTGAGGAGGTGCAGGGAGATGTGGCAGCTGCACGGAAGGTGGGCACCAAGACATGCAGGGATGGCTACAAGACATCGAGTTGGTGCTTGGGGAAAACATCTAAGAGCTTGTGAAGGGAGAAAAAATGAATCCAGTTTCCACTCCCACCCACAACTGCCCAAAAGCTGAGTTGGGAAAAAGTTGTTGAGACCCCATTAGCCAGGGGCACAAAGGAGCCAGGGGCAACTCTCCCCCCGAGGCACTTTCCTGGGCCAGCTGGGGCAGAGACACCCACCCTGTCTCAGGGTACAGCCTCCCCATGCAGCTGCTCCACCCTGTCCAACAGGCATTACTGGGGCTGTCCTCTGTAGGGCCAGGAGCTGGACTTAAAGATCCTTGGGGATCCCTTCCAGCTTCTGATATTCTTTATGTGCATTTTTTAAGGGGAGAGAGGGCTGGCAGAAGAGAAAGGGTGTGGGAGCAAACTATGGAGAGCCAGAGAACCAGGGAAGAGAGGAACCTCAAACCACAGAGCAGAGACAGTGGCCAGGGAGACTCTTTCCCTCTGTCCATCAGCAAGAGGAGAGTTCAGCTATGCCTGAATTTCCCAAAACCCATTTTTTCTGCTACTATCTGAAAATGTTTCCATGCTCAGGGGTTTTTGGAGGAGTCCCTGGATGCCTTGAGGTGCCCAATACCCAGCTGGGCACTGCCCCTGAGCTGCAGCATTGCTAGCAGTGAGGAGCACAAGACACATTGGATTTTGGGCAGAGTTGGTGCTCCCCAGAGCACAGCATTCACACACTCAGCCACATCTTGCTTTCTAGAAAATCCTGCTGGGAATATGGGAATAATATGGGAAACTTTGGGGAGAGGCTCAATAGCCACAGAAAAGAGTGAAGACCCCCATGAGCACTGCTGACAGCCAGGTGCTCCCTCTGCTCCTATCCACAGTCTATTCCCTCTGAGTTCCAGGGCTGAGAGTTCACTTTTCCAGCAGTGGGTGGGCATCCCACAGTGCAGGCAAGTGGCCAGAAAATCCCAGCTGCTCCCAGCACCCCTCAGCCAGGGGCTGTGAGCGGCCCTTTCACACCAAACACAACACAAACATCACTGCAGCACCCCCAGGCATCTGTCAGAGAGAACCTCTGCAGGCCACCACAATCAGGGGAGTGGATGTATTTAACCTCCAATTTAAATAAAAGGCAGAAAATTCATCGAGCAACCCAAATTGTGGTGTTTCCCAGCTTTCTTCATTTGTCACTTCAGCCAGCTTTCAGTGGTGACTTGGACAGGCCAGCAGCAGCACCAGGGCTCTTGGCAGGCTCAGCAGAGCAGGGAGGGAATTCTTAGCTGTGGGGTCTCTCCTCTCCTCTCACCCAGGTTGCCCCAGCTCTTCAGCACAGTGCCCACAGCAACCCCATGGAGTCAGGCAAGTCCCTTTGGCCACCAGAGCCAGGTCTCTCCAGGCCAAAACACATGTAGGGGCAGCTTTGGAGCTGAAGCCTCATCCAGAAACTTTCAGCTCAAACCTTCCTGTGCAAGGAGGAGATGAGTGGCTTTTCTGCTTGGCTTCACTCCTTGCTCTGGCAGATAGAGGGTGGCAAACCCCCATTGACCTTTTGGGAAAATCCCCATTTACCTTCTGTGCCTGCCTTCAGCTGCCCCACTTGATGGTGCTCCATGCACTGTGCTGCTGGTGGGATCCAGGCACCCATCCCATGGGGACAGCCCCTATCCAAGATCCAAACAGGCCTTGGGCCATGGCTGTAGCTTCAGGGTGGGCACCACATCCAAATAACCCCACCCAGACAAGGGGAGCTCAACTCTCCCCCCGAGCTCTGTGGGAGCTGGGCTGGAGTTTGTAACGTCCAGCTGTCATCACTGGCATTTGTCAAATGAAGTGACCACTCTTGGGACAGGTACTATTTCAAAAGTGGACATCACTTTAAAAAAGTGCTAATGTACAAGGCTGTCAGGTCCTGGCCTCAGGAGCAAGATCAGGTCTCTGATGTTTGGGGGAGAGATAAGGCCCCGCTCCCCGCCCGGGCCTGGGCTCTTTCTGAGAGTCACTCAGCAAAGTGCTCACTGAGCTGCTCCTTCCCAGATGTTTGATCAGCAGCCTCCTCCTCAGGCTGCTGCTCCAAGCAGCTGGGAGGGAGCTCCAGCCTGCTCAGCTGGTCCCCAGCATCTCCCAGAGCTTCACCTCCATCTGCGTGCTGGAGCCTGAAATTCAAGGGCAGCAAAGGCTCTGTTAGATTGAGAGGGTTAAAGCACAGAAAAAACCTTCCAGAGTTAAAACTTCCCAGGTTTTAAGTCACTTCCCAAGAAATCTGTGCTAGAGGATTTGTTTCATAGAGCAGGCAGTGGCTCCCACTGCTGCTGCTGCCCCAAGTGCCCTGCTGCACCCAAAGAGTTTGAGGGCTTTTCCCAAAACCCAGAGGCCTCTGAAGGTGGGGAGGGAAGGGATAAACCTTCACCGTGGTGTCTGTCACCCCTTGTCCCCAGCAGGGCTCAGGGACACACCAGACTCAGCTGAGCCTCTGCTGAGTGAAGGCCACTGTGGCAGAAGGCTCACTCGCCCCCTGGAATCTGCTTCTGCACCTGAATTTGGGAGAACAAGGAAACAAACACCCCAAAACTAGAACTCAGCACATCCATGTTGCCTTCCTGCTTGCAGTTCTGGAGCCAGCCAAGCCCCAAGCCAGAGGTTCTCAGGATTTTTAGGGATTATCCAGCTGGAATAGGAACCTGGGAAAAGCACAAAGCAGCCTCAGCCTGAGGAAAAGACTCAATGGAATCACTCAACAGGACAGGGAATGACTGAGCTCTGTCCCTTGGTCCAGCCCAGAACCTTTCCTGCAGCCACCCCTCTGAATGCTGCTCCCCAAACACCAGCAGCACCCAGGACAGGACGGTTCTACCCCAAAAAAAATAACACAAACAAGTAAAAAAAACACCCTCCCACCCTTCTCCCTGTGGGAAAGACCTCCACCCACCCCAGGGAATGCTCACCTTGCCAGCACCCACTGCAGCAGCTACTGCACTGCCAGGGCTTTATATAGGATTTACCACCCCAGGGAGGGAAAGTCCTGCCCTTCTCTGATTACTGGCAGCTAATTAATCCTCTCTCCTTCCCTCCTGGGTGTTTTACCAGCTGTGCTCATCAGGACATCCCATTCTTTGTTAAAATCAGAGTGGAGCTCAACCTCCTTGTGTCTCTCCAGTGTGGGGTCTATGGTGTGTGGCTGGAAATAAAATGTCATTTAAAAAGTATTTTTCCCAAATTATGTCGTATTTAGCATGGAAACCTGGACAAGTAAAACCCAAAAAACCAAAATGATGCCACAGAAACACAGAAGGCACTTCCCTGGTTGTTGATTGTTGGGTGTTTTTTTGCAAATGATCATTTTAGGGAAATCCAGTAGCGGGGAGAATCTATTTAAATCAGAACTTTCTTTTTTTAAAATGCTAAAATTCCTATGCATGGATAAGGAAATATATCTATTTATTTAAATTAGAATGACAATTCCTTATTCCTTATTAATAAAAGGAGGTCATGATGGGAGGAGAGAATTTTCATTGAGCTGTAGAAACAAATGAATTAATCAAGCATCCAAGATAAGCAGCTCAGAAAAGCTCTCCAAGCTCTTGCTCAGGGTGTCAGGCCAGGAAGGTTCTGTGGTTCTGCAAGGAAAAAAATAATAATAAAACAATTTAAAAAATCCAAAGCTGAAGCCCTGCAAATTCCAAGGCGCGCATATTTAAGTGAGGGTGATTAACGCTGGCACGGCTCTCCATGGGAAGTGATGGATTTGCCATCTCTGGATGTCTTCAAAGCACATCTGGATGATTCCAGGGGCTGGGTGTGACCTTCCCTGGCACTGGAATTGCTACTGTTCACCTTGCAGCTCCACAAAAAATGCTTGGAGAGACCAAATTTCTCCTCCCAGCTCTGCTTCCAACCTGCTCTGGGCCCTTATTGGAGTTATTTCTTCTCCTTGTGATTTTTGCTATCAGTTCTCCACCCTTGCTGGGAGTGTTAAGGGCAGGAATGCCCTGTGTGGTGTCAGCAGGATCAGTCAGGCTGATTTTAGGGTTTTATAACATTGGTTATGTATAACTTTCAAGGGTTAAGTAGTTTTTGGTGAGGATAAGAAGTCGGGGGGATTTCATTGCCAGCAGGTTCCATGAGCACACTGACTCAGTCCTTAAAAAATCCTTAAATTCTTCCATGCTAAAACTTCTTCTCATAGGCAGCAAAAATAGGGAATTGCATAAGGAAAAGGATCAGAGGATTTTGCAAAAAGGGAGTGGATGAGTGAACTCTGTGTCAATGTAAACACCTTAAAATACAAATCACCAAAGGCGGAGCATCAATTTTTAAGTTATCTTCTTCTGGAAAAAAGATGAGTTCATTTAGGGCCAAAGAGCCCAAAGGGAGAGATTGCCATTGCTGAGACATCTCCAGGGGATGGAAAATCAGCAATGATCAACCAGAACAGCACCAAAGGCATGAAGAAATAAAAAGGGGGGAACATCTGACCAAGCTGGGCTTGAATCAGAAATGTCCTGTATTTCACAGGGATTTTAAGGAAAATTTTTAATATTAAGTGTGATGTAGAAGCAGAAGTTTTCACCAGCTGGGCTGGGAGACAGGAGATGTCAAAGCAGAGTTGCCAGGCTTTTTTTTCATGGCCCTTTTGTCAGCCCAGTGGCCAAGGCACTGTGTGAATTTTGGCTTTGAGTTGTAGGAAACAGGGGATGCACAAACCCCCAGGGGTTTGTGGGGTGCCAGGGCAGGGGTGGGACAGTGGGTGGAACATCAGGGATGTGTCCAGGGGGATTGTTACAACTCCTGAGAGCTTCTTTTTTGTTGCCTTTGTAGCTGCAGAGGAAGGGTGGGAGTTTGCAGCAGGCCCATGGAGTGGTTTTGATGGATTATCAAGCACAGAGAGACAAAAATTCAGGTTTTTAAAAGACATCTTCACCTGGGCACTGAGAGCTCCCTGAGTCGTTCCCTTTTGCTGCCTTTTCCCGCAATTTGGGTCTTCCTAGGACCTGAATTTCAGAGCTGAGCTGAGCCTCAGGTGCAGGCAAGCAATCTTTTGGTGTTGCTCCTCTCCTCTCCTTGCAAGGACCATCCCAGCGGCTCGGTGAGCCCTGAGGAGGATGAATCCCACCACATCCCATCCCTGCTCCCCATCCATCCCCTCAGCAGGCTCTCCCACCATGCCAACCCCTCTCTGCTGCTTCCAAACCCCACCTTTATTCTTTTTTTTTTTCTGCTGGCAATGCTGCAGGGAAATATCAGAGGCACCCATGTGGCTCAGAAAGGAGGCACTGGCCGTGGAAGAAACACCCAATTATTTAGCAGCTGTCAAGGTTAAGCTGAATAACCCCGGCATGGGGAAGGCTGGGCTTGGGGAGAGATGCACAAAAAGCATCTTTCCAGGGGAAGCACAGCCCAGGGAGCCGGGGCAGCGCCCGGGGCTGCCCGCCGGGGCTCCGGGAATGAAAGGAAGCCGGGGATGTCCTGGCAGACGCCGGGGCAGGGCTGGGCAGACGAGCTCTGCCCATCCATCAGCGCCCATCAGGCTCCCCGGGCCGGCCGTGGGATAAATCAAACCGAGAGGGGAAGGGGGGAAAAAAGTGTCCGAGGGGGAGCTGGGGGGGCTGCGAGCCAGGGGGAGAAGAGGGAACGAAAAGGCAGCGCGAGGGAGAGGAAAAGCCAGATCAAAGGCAGAAATTCATCAGAGATAACGGAATTATTTATTTTTCCTGCTGCTAGTGGGGATTTTTTTTTTTTTTTTCCCCTTTGAGGCCCCCCAGGCCTTCTGGGCTGCTCCGTCTCCAGCCAGTCTGTTATTCTCAGGCGTCCCATCACCCCACCCCAGGCACAAAGCAACATGTTCACTTCATCACACGGCTCTGCTCGGCACAGCGAGACCTTTTGATCTCCGTCTCTGCTGTGTTTATATGTGACAGTGCAAGAAATGTATTTACAGTACACGGGGCTCTGTTAGACACTGCCTGCCTTCATTTGAACATTAATATTGGCAGCAGGGGAGGGGGGGGGAGCAGCTCTCCTTTAATTCCCCCCTCATTTATTAAAATGTTTATTTGGAAATCCGCAGGCCCATTTATCTGGTTATTACTCAGAGCAGGATCAAATAATAACTCAGGTTCTCTGTGTCACACAAGACAAACCAAATATACGCCGGATGAGGGCTTTCAATGGGCCTTGGATCCATCCTCATCCTGGCACTCGGCCGGCTGGAGGGCCCTGGGTGGGCTCCCTGGACCTGTAATGCAGCTTTTCATCCCTGATTCCACCCAGGATCCAGCCCCAGCCAGTTGCTACTGCTGGAGGTGCCCCCAAAAGCCCCCAGACAGCAGGGGGTGCCTCACTGGTCACGGGGGATTTCAGCTCTGCCTGAGTCAGGCTCTGCTTTTCAAACCATCTCCATGTCCATCACCTTTCCCAGGAGGAACTGGGTGTGTGCAGGACCACGTCAGTACCAACAGCTCACTCACTGAAAGCATCAGAGAGCTCAGAGTCACCACAAAGATCCTGTTCTCAGACCCAAACTGTGCTGTTCTGGGCTCAGTCTGGTAGTTCTGCTCTCCTTCCTCTGTCTGCCCCACCATCTCCTTCCAACGTTCACTCCCCATCTCATCTTCTACTTCACTTGGGGTTTGCCAACCATATTTTGAGAAACACTGATTTCAAGCTCTCAGCAGGTCTAGGCCACATTCAGGGGGTGTAAGAACCCCTGGCACATTTCTGGTGAGCAGCTCTGGGTCTTCAGAGGCTCAGAAAACATTGAAGCCACTTCTCGGTGGAGCTTGGTGTGAATTTTTGAGTAAACAGCCTTTGGCATTGAAATGGCAAAGGAAAGGTGAATGTGGCTCATTTCAGGTGATCACAAAGAGCCGGCAGAGCTGGGCAGGAGCACTCCCCACACGGGTCCAGAGGAGAGGCTGGAGGTGCCAACCTGTGCAAAACACTTGGGAAAACACTGGTGCTTGAGGAAAGGAATAATTCCAGACACTGCCTGGTGCAAGGAATGGTAAGTTCAGTAAATGAGAGTGGACACGTGGGATCTTTGCATTTCACATCCCTCTCACTCTTGACTGCAGAGGTTGAGCAGCCATCAAATCCCAGCTCTTCTTGGCATCATGAAGGGCTTCCCATCAGCAGCTGCTTGCAAATTTGGGGTTAAAATGTCCTAATTTGTGCTCTGAGAGCTTCTGCATCCTACCCACCTTCTGATCCCCAGCTCCACCACAGCTCTGCTGCCCCACAGTCCTTCTGGGGTCTTTGGAGGTGTTAGAAGTGGTTTGTCCCATCCCTGGCAGTGTCCAAGGCCAGGCTGGATGGGGCTTGGAGCAGCCTGGGGTAGTGCAAGGTGTCCCTGCCCACGGCAGAGGGTGGAATGAGATGGTTTTTAAATCCCTTTCAATCCAAACAACTCCATTGTTCTGTGGTTTAACCATAGGGTAGCTCTGCCTTGGTGAGTTCCAAGTACTCCCAGTGCAGTGAGATGATTTGGGAGCTTCCAAACACAAACATCCATGGGATTCACCCCAAAAGCCTGCAGGGAGCTGGGCTCATCCATCCTGCACTGGGATATTCTGGAATAAGGCACTGGAAGCTGGCACTGCCACCCACAACATGCCAAGCCCTGAGCCCTTGGGAATCATCCCTGCTGCTGGAATCCTCCTGCCCCAGAGCCATCACCGGTGCTCCTCAGGCTTCACAAATCCTCTTTTTTAGTGCCTCCTTTCCCCATACGTGGATTTAAGGTGCCCAGGATGAGGTGTCACAAAAATCCCTGAGAAGCCAGGAAAGCCCGAGCTGCTGCTCACCCTCTCTGCTGAAACCCTTTGGAGACGTGGCTCGGGGAAATCCTGGGATAATGGGACAGAAGCCACTGGTGGCAGGAGCACAGAGCCACTGTCACCTCCTGGGAGCCTTCAGAGCCCTGGGCTACCCTGGGCTGGGGTGTCAGGCCCAGCAAAGACACACTGGTTCACAGTGGAGCTGTGATCACAGATGAAAATGGCATTTTAGGTAAAATCATATAAACTGGGGGAAAATTTGCTTTAAAAGAAATGCATATTCAGATTTTCAGAGTAAATATCTGGGTTTCAGTTTAACACGTCCTTTGTGTCTGAGAGTGGGTTTATTTTGGTTATTTAGATTTATAGTTACATATCTATCCATTAGATATGGATTTATTTAGTTATTTATACAGTTATTGCAGGGAGGGGAAAAGCAGTTTCAGTTCCAAGCCTTTGCTACATGAGCTTATCTACATTATACTCAAATAAAATGTTTTGACTATATATTAAATTATTACCATGACTTCCCCTTTCCTGCCTTATCCTTTGTTAAAAAACTTTGAATTTTGGCCTTTCATTTACAATCATTTTATTTCCTCCAACCTCCTCTTTCCAAGGCCAACCATTCATTTTGTAGCCCTTGCTACTGAAATCTTTTAGTGCTTTTAATCCTTCCTGAGCTCACACACCCTGATACAGAGGCTCAAAAATAAAACTCAGTAATTGACCACTTGGAAAATGTTTCTTTTTAATTTTTTTTTATTACCTTTTTTTTTTCACTCCTAACTCTGCAAAGAAGGGGTGAGTCACAGCTTTGAAATCTGCACTGGATGCCAGCTGAAAACAGAGGCTTTACACGATCAAATTGACAGATGATTCCAAGGCAGCCCTGCTCCACACAGACCCATCCATATTCCCAGTTAAAAGAAATATTGCATTTTTAAGGGTAAAGAAACATATTTAAGAGATAAAGGAAAAGAAAAGTTTGCTGGTCATCAATTATCATAATAAAACAGAGGAGTGGTGGGGGGGGATGAAATTCACTTTAAAGACATGTTAAAGCCCCATAATCTTCAAAGAGATAAAGGCTGCCCCTGAGAGAGCCACTTTGCCAGGAGGCAGCCACGGGCCTGGCCTCAAGGGAGGCTGATCCAGCTCCAAAATAAACTTGGGACCAACTTGAACTGAGCGTGGTCGGGTTCGAGGGGTGATGGAGAAGGAGAAGGGGCACGGAAGGACACGGCGAGGCCAGGGCTGGGCACAGCCTGTGGGGACAGCCTGTGCTTTGTGGTGGTGGCAGGGGACACGAAGGGATCCCTCGTGGTGTTCTTGTTCCTCCAAGCCCTGCTGGTCCTGCCAAACAACCTCAAAGCAGCTCAAAACGTGACAGAAATCCCGAGAGGCGAGGTCCAGGCGTGTCGCCCTAATTTTCTCAAGTTTTACTGAGCCTTCTGATGTTTGCATTCTTTGCACAAACTTTCTCATGCACTTTAGGTAAATAACTTATTGTTTTGCATTCCTTTATAGAGGACGAGCAACCTGACAGACAGTTGGGTTGCCCAGTGACATTGAGGAGGTGGCACTGTAACCCTCCAATGACACTGGGATTTTAAAAATATAAATATGGAGTCAGATGTTTTAATAAAAAGTTTTTTCAGTTTGCTACCACCAGAGCTGCTCCGTGTCGTTCTTGTGTCGCCTCCCGGGACGGGGGTGACACAGGCGCGGCTGGGCTCCCCCTCAGCGCTCCCCTCTGATCCATCCCTCAGGGAATCCCCTGCCTGGGGAGGACACACCAGGCTGGGGTGAGCCAGCTGAGCTGAGCTGGGACTTGTCTTGTGCTTCTGAGCACAACATGGGTGTGCAAAGCCCTGGGTTGTGCCACTCTCCTGCCCTTGGGCCTTGTGATGGCTGGTGGCAAAGGCTGAGCCGAGCCTGGACCCTTCCCCCTGGTCACCCACAGGAGAGCCAGCAGGGCAGAAAATCCTGCCCCTTCCAAATTCCTTCCTCTTTCCAAAGTTTGGAAATTCAACCCTCACCCTTTAAGCAGCCCCTTGTCACTGTTGAGTCAGGGGATGGAGAGAAAAGACTCCGGTCTTCAGAAGGTGAAATAGAATAATTTATTAGGAAAAGTGCGACTTTTATAATGTGGCTGGCTAAGCTGAGGTCGGATTGGTCTCAAAGTGAAAACCTCTCACACCATTGGTGACTATCAACAGCAAACTCTGGAGAACCATATCTATAAACAACGGTTACAGAAAGAGAGATAATTGTTTTAATTCTTTTCTCTAAGTTTCCTACAGCTTCTCACAGCTTCCCAGAATTTTCCTAGGACAGCTATGTCTCTCTCTGTTCAGAGGATATGTGGTTACCACAGCCCCTCACAAAGGCTTCAGCTTACCCAACATGGACCAAAGGGGAGGCTCCATCTGCAAACTGCACTTCACAGTTCACCAGGTGGAAGAGGCTTTTGTGCAGCTCTAAGTCATTTCCCGTCATGAAACGTTTCTTTTTAAACAATTTAAGAAAGCAAAGTTCAAAAATCCAGAGGGAAAAAACACCAAAAAGATGAAAAATGGCAAGGCCAGGTGAGCAGGGATTTCTTCTGGAAAGGTGACATTGATTACAGCCCTTAGAAAGCAGAAAATCAACCATGGAAGCAAAAATGAGACTGAGTGTTGTCAGGTTTTCACCACTGTGGAAGAATTAGGATTTGGGTCCATATGCTGGGGTAAAGATTTGGAGAAGAAGGATCCTAAACCTTGGTGAAAGGAGTGTCCCACTCAGAGCCAAGCAGCAGGAATCACTGGGGGCAAAAAGGACCACCAGGAAATAAGAGCCTGGATCCACAAAAGGGAGGTAATTCCAGCTCTTTGGAGAGTCCTGCTGAGTTCTGAAGCGGAGGGAGCTGAGCACATCCAGGTTCTCACTCCTCCCAGAGCCATCAGAGGGCACAGAGTGCTCTGGAAAAATGGGAATTTGCTGCAGCATGCATGGATGAGGGATCACGCATTAGAACTGCATTATTGGATCATTCATGCTAACAGAGAAATGCTCCCCTTCCTTCCTTCCTTCCTCCTGAATTGTGTCCCCCCCACTAACCATCAGCTCCTCAGGTTTTTCCAGAGTATCTTTCCCCATCCAGAAGAAAACTGGCCTGGCATCACCCAGGAGCCATCCAGAGCCATGTCAAAGCTTGGCAAAATCCCAGCCAGGCCCTCTCCAGCCCCTGCAGCTCTGGCAGAGTCAGAGCGTGAAGCTCATTCTATACCCATGAGCTCAAGCAGGGATCTGAGAGCAAAGTTGGAAAGGAACCTGCCAAGGACACATGAGGGTGACCTGCCACCAGGTGTGGAACAGCCCCAAAGCATCCCAGAGAGTTTTGGTGCTCAGGGCATGGAAATAGTTGGATTCTTACAGGTTTGGCCAACTCACTTTGCTCCTCCAGCATGGGCCAGCCCCAAGGAGGAAAGTGTCCAAAGCTTTGGAGAGCTTGGATCCTCCAGCAACAAGGACTCATCATGCCCCAAAACACACCCAGGCCTCCTGTCTCAGCCCTAATGTTCACTCAGCTCGTGCTGTGCCAACCTCTCACCCTCCTGGGTCTTGGAGGCTTTAAACAGTTGTTTCCAACCTGAGACGGAGGAGAGTTTATCGCCAAGTCCAGTACCAGACTTTTTCTGCAGCTCGCAAGCCAAAACTAACACAAACAGCAGGCTCCTCATTCATTATTCTAATTCCACCATAAAACATTCTCAAGCCAGCTCTGACTGAGGGTTTTAGCTGATTTACTGCCTTTTCAACAGGCAGTGTCTATGAACTGGGTGAGCTCGTGGGTCAGATTTACACTGAGGAGCAGCTGAAAGGAGCTCGCCCTCAGAGCAGCCTCTCTATGCCCAGGGCAGCAGGAACACTGATGGCCTGCTGAAAAATTCCAAAAAGGGTCCTGTTTCCCACCACATGGAAGTGGCTGCTTCCAAAATTTTTCTCAAAAAGAAAGGGAAAGGAGAATGTGGGGTGTTGAAAGAGTAATTGGCTTGGGCTCAAGAGTTTGCTTTGAGGTGAGGATTAAGGAGCATTGCTCATCCCATGCTTGGAAACATCCAACAACATCCAAGCCAGGCTGGGTGGGGCTCTGAGGTTGAAGATGGCAGGAGATTGGACTCAATGACTTTTGAAAGTCCCTTCCAACCTGAATTCATTTATCTAAGACATCATGCACGGAACAAGAGGCTCTGGCACATGGGTCTCACTGAGGACACCCACACCGTGGTGGGTCCTGTCACCACATCAGGGGTCTTGGGTGGCCAAGGAGGTGTCAGTGACAGCCATTCCTTGTACTTCTGGCCACTGCAGAGAGCTGGAGCCAACACTCAGCCTGGATGCACTTCCACAAATCCATTGCTCCTCCTGGATCTCCTTTTTTCTCCCTTCTGATGGAGGGAAGCATTCCCAGCTTCAGCTCTGGCAGGTGTCACACATTGCTCTGAGAAGTTTCATCTGACCAAGTGACCCCAACATGTGCTGTATCAAAAAGATTCCCAGCCAGCTCTGCTTCCAATGGCTCCAAACCCCCCTTGCAAGGTCTGTTCCCATGACTGGGACAGCAGTGCCACGTGTATCCCACAGCACAGCCTGGTTTGCCTCCAGCTGTCCCCACCAGAGCCCCCTGAGGAATGGTGCTGCCTCTGGATGCTCCTGGTTAATCCAGTTCAAATATAAACCCTTTGCCATTTTCCCATTTTGCTGTATCAGGTTAAAAACCAGATTCCCTGGGAAGCTGGTGCATGGAAAGAGGAGTTCAGTTGAGCATTAACCCTTTGGCATCCCACAGCAGGTATTTTGGAGCTCTTTCAGGAATCCTTTTCATCCTTGAGATGTTCCAGTTTTAATCATGGCCAAGCTCCCGGGTGAAGAGTCCTGAGCAGCGTTTTCCCAGTAACATCAGCAATGAATCCAGCAGCATTCCAAGGACATGGAGGTCTCTTGGGAGCAAACAGGAGGTCCCAGATCCAGCAGATCCTGGTTCAAGGCACAGTGCAGTGATGCCTCATTGCTCTCTCAGCCACAACCAGCTCTGACACCAGCCAGATGCTTTTCCTTCCTCGAGCTGAGCGAGCCACATCCCTGGGGACTTTGGGAACTGGATAAACCCTGCTCAAGCTGCTGGGGATGAAGTCACTCCAGCCATGCTGTTAACAGGGCAATGATGCAGCTTGCACCCAGAGCACCCCTCAAAGGCTTCCCAGCCATGCTGTGCATCCCAGCCTTCCTCCCTGCAGCTCCCCAGGCCGTGGCACCACGCTGTGCTGGAGACAGCTGGCAGGGCTTGTGGCTGCCTGGTTTTCCCCTGGAGGCACCAGGAGCTGCAGTGCTGCAGATGTGTGGAGGGGAAGCAACCTGGCTTTCACATCAGGGCTGTGTGATGAGGGAATTTTGGTGTTTCAGCTCGCTTTTGCACAGGGGAAAATGTATTTCCCCTCCTTCTATGGGCTGGACTCTTTAACAGCACAGCCACTTTCATGTTTCAGTCAGGGTTTTTCTTATTCCTGCTGCACGGAACAAAACCAGTCCAACACTAAGACCAGGAATTTGGGTCCTTCTTGACTCTCTGGAGTGCTGGAAGATGCAGCTTTCTCCAATCATCTCCAGGCTGCTTGGGAGGAGGTGCAAAGAAGAGAAGGAAAACAAAGCTTTACCCAAGTGCCAACGTTGTCCAGGCTTGGCTAAAATCACATATAAAACCAGCTCAAGGCTTGGAGTGAGGAGCTCCTGTGGATTTAGCTGTTAAAGTCAGGGGCAGCCAGACTGTCAGCCTTGTTGCTGGGATCACATGTCTGCATGGTGCCTCTTCAGTTGCCCAAGCCATTCTCACATCAGCCAAGAGCAGGAAAAAAGCCTGGGAAGCCCTTTCTCCCATCCTACAGCCAGTCAGAAAACCACCTTTCACTTGGATATCAGCACTCCCAAATCTTCCTCTGCCATCAAGCAGCTTTAGGGTACCTTGCCTTGCTTATCTGCCCAGGTATCCACACTTTTCACTAAAAAATCTTTGAGGATGATTCCTTGCCTGTCTGTGGCAACGATGGTGTGTATTAGACCAGGATTTGCATTTTTCTGTGGGTTAAGGGCAAGGACACACCTCTCTGCCAGGAAGGGACCATTCTGCATGGCTTATACACAAAAATCCAGCTCCTCCAGCATGAGACAAGCCCTGGGTTTTCTCTGCCTTCTCCCTTATCAGAGGTGAGAGTTACCAGCAGCTCAGCACGGTGCTCCCCCAGGAGCTTGGGGAGAGCTGCAAGCCCTGACTCCAGCTCCACCAGCTCTGTGTTATACCAGTCACAGCAGAGGAATCAGCTTCTCCAGCAGCAGAGCTGATCAAACCCCCTCCATCCCTGCCTGTGCTGTCCCTGCTGGGGGAAAGGGATCACGGGGTGCTCGTTAACCAGGTGACATTCGAATCCAGCAGCCTCCCCCACCTCCCCCTAGGCACAACCCCTGCAATTTAAATCACATCGAGGGGTAGGATTTAGAGGGCTGCTGGGAGCAGACTTGGCGCCCAGATTCCCATATCTGGAAGAGCTCTGTCCTTTGTGGGTTGTGTTACGAGACAAAGGCGGAAGAAAACACCTGGAACACTGAGGCCGGGGTGGGGGCGAGAGATGGGGCTGCTTGCAAGATTTGGGCCAGATTTCTAGAGGTCCTTGGAGATCAGCAACCTCTGCCAGAAGGACCTGTGCACCACAGCTTGGAGAGGTAACTTAATGCCCAGAGATGTGGGTCAGGGCTTGCTCTGGATGGCCAGAAATCCTGGACCATCCTTCCTGAATACACCAGAGTAGCTCTGCTGCATCCCGGGGGCACCAACCTGCTCCAGATGTCAGGCAGAGTCAATCTCTGCCTGGGACGTGCTGGATTTGCTGCACACACTCAGGCAGGACCACCTCCTTTCCCCTGTGTTGACAGGGCTGTACTCGAGCACCTAAAGATATAAAAATGTGCCTGGTGGGATGGAGCGCAAGGCCGAGCTGACTCCTCCTGAACTCGCAGCTTGCACCTTCCAGAGCTGCTCCCTCCTCCTCTCAGCCTCTGCTTCATCCTCCCCAAACCCCTTTTTTGGAACTCTAGCAACGAGCTCTAACAAACTTCATCTCTTCTCTACGCGTGGGACACTGTGGAAGAGGTTTTACAGCAACTTCTGTGAGCCAGAGGGAAGTTTGATAAGAGGATCCGTGTTCACTCCTTAAAGAATTTTCTACCAAGGTCATTGACATAGAAACCAAGAAAAAAAGGATAAATAAGAGAAATCTGTGACTGTCTATTCCAATGAGCACTTTGTCTTTCCTGACCAATGAGTAAAGTGTAAACTTAGGAGTTTTGTAAGAATGTATAAAAAGCATGCAATAATAAAAACGGGTTTGAAGCCTTCTGAAAATGGAGTGTTGGTTTGTATTGTGACCGTCTCAGTTAGGACAGGACACCGCACAAACCTTTTGCAACAAGAGAGGGATGTAACAGCCCAGGGCGGAGAGGGAGGGGAGGAAAGGCAGATAAAGGCTCTGCTCAGCTTTTCACGGGAAATCCTCCTCGCAGGTGTGAAGAGAGGCGTGAGAGGTTTGTAGGACGCTGATAACGGTCTCCACACCTTCCCTTCAGGGTCTGTAGCATCGCAGATGGTGAAGGAGAAAGCTGGAGATGAGAAGACATCAAGTGCCACCACAGTGTCCCCACAGTGTCCCCACTGCATCCCTGACAGCATCACTGCCCCGCACCCCGGCTTGGGAGCTCCAGAGAATGAGCTGCAGAGCTCAGGCTTCTGAGTGAGACACAGCCCCTCCCTTCCTAGCGGGAGGAAGGGAAAGCCCCATAAATAAATGGCAATAGGAAAGAGATTGCGGGTCCTGCAGCAGCGCCTGGAAGCCGCCTCGGAGGCGAGGCGGGGGGAGGAAGGGAGCCTGACTGACAGCCTGATTTAAGACCTGCCTGAAAAGCAAACAAAAGCAATTGAAAACTGCATCATCTAGGAAAACTTAGTAGGTTGTATTTTCACAAGTGAGGACTGATGGTAAGACCAGCTTAATCCCCCGGTGGACTTTCCACACCTCGGCAGGGGCCAGCTGGTTTGTCTTGCAGCTGATTGCTGAAATAAGAGCGGTGGGCTGGGGGCTGGAACAGGATGGGCTGCAGGGAGCGACACACAGCAGAGGCCTCGGAAGAAATGTGCTTGTTTTCCAACCCTCCTTCTCTCTCTCAGAGCCAGTGGCACCTCCTGGGCTTTGCAGCTGGGAGCGAGGATGCTCCAGCCTGGCAGAGTCTCTGCTTGCAGGCAATGGAGAAAAATCCCTGGAAAATCTTCCTCCTTGTTTCCAGGCAATTTGGAGGGAGCAGGAAACACAGCCAAGAGGTAAAGACATAACTTAGGGCCTTATCTTTCCTTCCCAGGGACTGAGCTGGGGACACAACGAGCTGAACATGAGCTGCAGAACAGTGCTGGGGCCACGCCGGGCTCACCGAGGGCAGATACGGTGCCTGACACAGGCAAGTGTTAAAAGATGACATCATGTGCAGGCAGACAAAACAACCCCAATCCACAGCATTCTGAAGCCTTCTATAGATAATATTTCCATTTAGATTTGGCTCGAACGAAACTGCAGTTTCCTTCTGCAGAATGCAAATGAAGTCAGAAAAAGAGAGAGAAAAACGCCCCTTGGCCCAAGCCAGGTCATATTCTGTGCCTTGATTCCTTTCTATCCCCTCCCTGAAATGATGAGCCAGGATGACATTTCCTTTCCCAACATCAGCCTTGTTAACAGGGCAGAAAACCACAGGTTTAAGTGGCCCAACACAGCCCTGAGCAGATCAGACATGCAAGCAGCAGATGCAGGAGCCCCCCGTGCTGAGCGTGAGCCTTTTTGTCAGCTTGTGGTTTCCAACCCAGACCTGGTGGCTGGAGAACAAAAGGCAAAGCAAACGCTCCTCAATCCATTCCTTTCCAAGCCATCTATTTTCCCCTACAAGCTGGGAGACTGGATATGTATGTAGGAGTGGAGACAGATAATTAAATGAAGATGGGAGGTGCCTCACCTGGGATATTGGAACATTTAGGGCTGACAGCCTAACAAGTTCCTGCAGGGGAATAAACCCAAGCCTGGCATCTGGGAGCTCAGGGGATGTCCAGATGATTAAAGGCAGCTGGGATAGATTTGGTAGCTGGGTCATAATGACCATAGTGTGAAGTTCTCTCGTTTAGCTTTTGGTCAGAGAAATAATTTAAATAACACTTCATGGTTGCAACAGTTTTATCCACTCGGTGATGGGTGGTAACTCCACCAGGAGATGGAGCAGGATGCTCCAGAGGATGGAGCAGCCCTGGTGCCCCCAGGGATGTGCTGCTGTCGTCAGGAGCACCCAAGGATCCAAGCAGATCCAAGGGCTCTGCTGAGACTCAGCATCCCAGGTACTGCCACACATCTGGAATCCAGACCAGGCAGAGAATTTGCTCCTTTCCTTGCCTGAAGGAGAAGATGAATGAAGCTGCCTGGCTGACCTGGGGTTGTTCAAAGGGACAGGGGATATATCAAGGTCTGTCCCTCTGCCAGCCCCCATGCAGGGATATGGACCTGCTCTCAAGGCCATCAGTCCCCTGCTCTGTCCCCTTTCCTGCCCTCACTGTGGCCTTTCCCCTCCCCATTATTTGGGCTGAATGACTGTTTGCTGACCCAAGTAGCCATTTCAGACTTGATATTTTGGCTCAGACAGTTTTTGGTCTATGAAAACTTGACATTACAGCCCAGACCACAGGATATTCTGATCTTTTCAAAGCAGAAAGCTTTTTGAAATCCAATTTTTTGGCGGTGTTTGATCTCTTAAACTCATCTCCATCTTTACAAAGATGTAGTTTGGCCCTTCCTGATTAAGCCAATGCCATCTCTTCCTCCCATGCTCAGGTCTCTGTGCAGCCAGCAGTGGAAAGGGTTGGGCAGTTTTGATTTTTGGGGGATTAAGTGAGGAGCAAGGCAAGCAAGGTCCCAAATCACCAAGGACAAGTGACAAAGAGGATCTAAAGACCAGAGATTTGGTCTCAAAGCTGGGTCACCCTCAAACCCCAGATCCAGACCCCTGGCCAGGTCTGCTCCCACATACAGCCAGCCCTGCTGAATCCATCAAGCCTGACCCATCAATTTTCTGCTCCCCTGGTGCCAAACCCCTCATGGTGCCCCTTCACTTCCAGTGGTTTTCCCTGACCAGAGCTGGATTTTACCCCTTCTCAGCCTTTCCTCATCTCTGATCAAGCTCAGAAGCCAAACCCAGAGCAAGCAGATCCTTCCAAACCCTCCTCTCTTTCACCCTGAGCCTGAAAACCTCCACACATGCTCTGGGTCTTGCTGCTTAGGACCAACTCCAAGGCTAAAGCACCTCCTTTGGGATGCCAACAGCTCGAATGTGTGACCCTGGAAACCTTCCCAGCTCCAGCCCCAGTTTCCCTGTGGATGGGGGGACAGGGAGCAGCACAAAGCCCTGGGGCCACGGGCTGTGCTGCACCTCAGCTGCGAGCAGAGGGACCAGCAGAGCTGCTGCCTTGGGAAGGGATTGCTCCCACAACCCTCACCTCACACACCTGCCTGGAAAATGGGAAAGAGGAGGGGGAGAGAGGAGGGAAAAGAGGGAAAAAGCCAACCTAAGGCCCCCCATTGAATTGATTTCCTGCCGGAGAGGGCTGTGTTCTCACTCGCTGTTTACTGAGCCTTACCTGCACTGCTCCCGGGGGCTCCTGCCTGGCTGCCCCTCCCAGCCTGCAGGGAAGGGGATGGGATGAGGTGGGATGGCTCCAGCCACTTCCATTTGTACCTGGATGAGTGGGTTCAGGTCCTTAATGCTGCCTTTCTTTCCCTGCAGCTCCCACGTGGCCCTGCCCTGCAGATTTCCCCCGAAGAGTGCTGGCTTTCCCTGAGCTCTGTCACCTGCCCATTGGAAACTGAAAACCTCTCATCCAGAAGCCTAAAAGTGCATTCATTTTCAAATTAATTATTCATTTTCAGCTTTCCAATCAAAGGAAAAAAAAGCAGAATTTTTTCTCTGGGATGCACATCAGGGAAAGGGATTTTTTTCCCCTGCCACAGCTGTAACTGCAATACATTTATCCAGGTTTTCCTGTTATTGTGAGTGCCCCAAAGCTGTTACTTTGTCCAGGTTTTCCTGGTGTTGTGAGTGCCCCAAAGCTGTTATTTTGTCCATATTTTCCTATTATTGTGAGTACTTCAAAATTGTTACTTTGTCCAGGTTTTCCTTGTGTTGTGAGTGCCCCAAAGCTGTTACTTTGTACAGATTTTCCTATTGTTGTGAGTACCCCAAAATTGTTATTTTGTCCAGATTTTCCTGGTGTTGTGAGTGCCCCAAAGCTGTTATTTGCTGTCCCTTGTCCCCAGTGCTACCAAGGGGACAGCAAGAGCCACCAGGTCCCCAGCAGCAGCACCTCTGACCTGGCCTTTTGAGCAAGGAAATCTCCCCAGAGCCATTAACTCTCCCATTTTCTTCCAGCAAGCATCCTGCCTCCCCACATCCGTGCTAGTAATTCCTAGACAAAGATTTATTCTGGAGCATGATTTAAGCTGGGATGCTCCTAAGGAGGACACCATTCCATGAAATGGTGGGATTTGGGCTGAATTATCCTGTGTCAGCTCCTGAAATCATCCAGCTACACCTGAAGCTCCATGGCAGAGGAGTGCAACGAGCATCCTCTCTGTGATCCATGCAGGAGGAATTCATTTTCCTCCCAATCCATTTCCCAGGGCAGCTATAAACTGTTCCAGCACGCAAAAAAAACTCCAAGAAAATTCCCTGCAGCCATTGCAATCAGCCTGTTCGATCCATTTTCACACCCTGGGGGCTGTTTTGTGTGGCTCAGTGTCTCCTCCCCACCTCCAGAGCACCAGCAATTCCCCTGGCATCCCAGGAAATGGATTTCCTGGATATCCCAGCGCTGGAATCCTGGAATTCTGCCACGAGTAACCATCACTGCAAATGGTTCCCTTTGTTTGGGCACCTCTCCCTCCTCGGAGCAGACTGGCCAAGAGCCACTGCAGCACTTCAAAAGGAGAGTTCACGCATGGGTAAAGGTCATTTAAAATGGGATTAAAAATTCACATTTTTGTCCCGCATTTTTTTGATGTTTCTAATCAAACCTATCCTGAGACAGAGAGGAGGACGGGCTGAACTCGCTGTTTTTCAGTGATAAGACACGGGCAAGTTTTGGTGGGTATTTCTAATCAGCTTTTTTTTTTTTTAATTTCTAAAAATGAAACCTCTTCTCTGAAGCACTTACCTGAAGTCCAAAAGGTTGAAAACTTAGAGTTTTCAATTAAAAAAAAATAGATGTATATGCATAATTTTCTCCACAACACTTCTCTTGATATATTTTCACCAGCAATACACTAAAAATATTCTGTTCCCACCAGGTCCTAACCAAAACCTGGCCAGGTTTAACACTCCAAAACCCCATTTTAGATCTGGGTTTTGAACCTCAAGGGGCTCCTGTCTGCCTTCCTGCCGTGTGGAAGCGGATCCTTGGATTGCTCTGCCTGCTGAAATGGTTATTCCAGCGTGCTGTCCCAAGGGATTTGTGCTCAGCAGCAGGTAAGTGGCCTTTGATCCCACGGGGCAGCAGGGCTGGTGGATAAGACTCCAGGGAGACAGACTCCACATCCATCCCTCCTTCCCTAATTCCCTTCTGAAGTGCTGGAGCCACTGTCAGCTCTCATTAAAAGAAGGGAATGCCCTTGGTTTAATTCCCGACCAGAGCCAACTGGATAATGATATTAACCCCGGCAGGGGGTGGCAGGAGAAGGCACCTCCTCGCTTCAAATGTTTGGACAAAAAATTTGCTCTCATTAGGGCACAAGCCCAGGAGATGTCGTGTTTCTAGGGCGGGGGACGGGGATTTTTTGGGCTTGAATGTCCCCTCCAGGAGCGCCCCAGGCTGTAATTGGGGCTGAGCCATGCTGGGGGAAGAGAGGGAGAGACAAAAAAGGGCAAGGAAAGCGTCAGAGCTCCTCTGCAATTCCATATTCCACTGCAAAATGTGCTCCTGGAACAGGATCCCTGAAATCAGGAGCAACGTGGTGACCATCAGGCCATGGATGGCCTTGGGAAAGGTCAGATCCTGCCCCGTGCAGGGATGGTCCCGCTGCTCTGGGAGAAGGGCTGAGGAAAGGCCAGTCCTGAGGGCAAAGAGATTAATTCAGCTTAAAATATCAGAGCTGGAAGGGGAGATCCATGGCAGGGGTCCTTTCTACCAAGAAATGGGGAGGGAAAACCAGCCCCTGAGTGAGCACAGCGTTCCTGCTTCTCCTCAGGCACAGAAATATTATTCCCATCATTTTCAGGAGGTTTCCTATATTTGCAGGGGACAGAGATGCTGCAAACCAGGGAGGAACAGGACTGGGGAATTCCCAGTGCCAGGGACACCTAAAGGTGAGGGAAAAGCTCATTTTTCCACAGCAGCAGGTATTTTTCTGTCGCTGCACACATCCCCTGGGAAAAGGAGGTTCCCTGGGAATTTACCTGCTCTCAGGGATCACAGACTCTCTGAAGCCACTCCAGACCTGGAGTATCCAAAGGTGCAAGCAGGGATGTGATGGGAAACACTCCTAAATCCATGATCCAGCCCATGGTGTGCAGGTGCTGACACCAAGGAATTGAAGTGACTGAGAAAAGCTCTGGCTGCCCCATCCCTGCAAGTGGCCAAGGCCAGCTTGGATGGGGCTTGGAGCACCCTGGGATAGGGAAAACCAGCAGGGGGGTGGAACAAGATGAGTTCTGAGGTCCCTTCCCACCCAAATTCCATCCTGGAATTCTGGCATTGACTGAATATGGGCACTCCCTGATACCACTGACATCTTTTCCACAGACAGCATCCCAAATCTTCCTCCCAGCTCACCATGCTTGGAAAAACAGAAGAGCTGGTGGGAAAAGAGGAAAAAGAACTGGCAAAAAACTGCCTAAATCAAGCAGAAAATGATGGAAACCCCAACCAAGAGGGAAAAATTGCCACACCCCTTTCCTCCAGTGGGAAGCACGTGGTTGAAGGGATCTGAGTTTGGCTCAGTCTTGGGCAAGGAGGGGTGAAATGAAAATCAAGAGTTCAATTAATTCCTCATTTGTGGCCGAGGAGCCCATTCATTGCTTCCCTCATTCCAGCTCACCCATGTCAGTACCTTTGGAAACAGGTTGGAAATGAGGGCTGTCCCTGCCACAGGAGATCAGGGATCTCTTTGGAGGGTCACTTTTGCAGGGTTTTGTTGTAATTCCAGCTGGGTGAAACCTCAGAGTTCTTCCCATTTCTGGGAGCTGTGGAGTCAGATCCTGGTAGGGACAGTTGGGATGGTGAAGATTTGGGAAGGGACAGATTCCCACTCATTGGTGGAACGGGAACACGACTCCAGCTGCACATCCAGCAGTAGGAATGGTGCTTGGAAAAGGACAAAAAATGCAGAAATATTTGAATTCACCTGACCTTGTGGACACTTCCTCCTGTTGGCTTCTCCAGGGAGAGGAACAGACCCTGGAATCCAGAAGGTAGGACCTTAATCCCAGCTCATCTCAAACCTCCACCAAAGTTTTGGGTCAAAGGGCCTTGTGCAGCAAGGGCAAAGCTGCTGTGATTAACTGTAATTTGGAAATTATATTTATTTTATTGATTATATTTATTATTATCAATTTCAAGCTAAAGCTGGCTCATTAGAGACCTTTCTTTAGCATGCAGAGAACTCACACATCAATATCTTGGTTATTAAAACTTGTTACCATGAAAAAAAAGCCTGATGGATGCCAATCCATAAGGTTATTTATTTATTTTCAATAGGAATTTTGGGGAAACAAAGAAATTAATCATGTTCCTAATGTTCCCTTTCAGCCTGAACCAGTTTTTAACACTTTAATATTAAAAAAAACCAGTTTATTCAGTCACTCTTGAGTCTTCCCAAGGACTCCAGAGATCTCCTCCAGGGGAAACCAGGCACTTTAAAAATAAAAAAGAAACAGGTTTTAACTCTCAAATCTGGTTGCAGATATGTTGAGGGTGACTTGATGGGACAAACCCTGACTGTGATGGGACAAACGACACTTGTCATGTTGTTTTCAGGAAGCTTCTCCTAAAATCAGGATCAAGGAGAGCCTGAGGAAACAGGACACAACCTTCATTCAACCCTGAGCAGCTCGGCCACGCTTCCAGTTTGCAGCAAATAAACAGAAAATTGGGGAATATTCAGGGAATTCTTGGTGGGGGCAGCTGCTTGCCAGGGAGATTAGACTGGGAGGTGGCCAAAATTCAAACTGGGAAATAGCAAAATTAAATTGGGAAATAGCAAAAATTCAACCAGGAAATGGCAAAATCCAACTGGGAAATGGCAAAATTAAATCAGGAAATGGCCAAAAATTCAACCAGGAAATGGCCAAAATTAAATCTGGAAATGGCAAAATCCAACTGGGAAATGGCCAAAATCCAACTGGGAAATGGCAAAAATCCAACTGGGAAATGGCCAAATCCAACTGGGAAATGGCAAAAATCCAACTGGGAAATGGCAAAAATCCAACTGGGAAATGGCCAAAATCCAACTGGGAAATGGCCAAAATTCCCACTGGGAAATGGCAAATCCAACTGGGACATGGCAAAAATCCAACTGGGACATGGCAAAAATCCAACTGGGAAATGGCAAAAATCCAACTGGGAAATGGCAAAATCCAACTGGGAAATGGCAAAAATCCAACTGGGAAATGGCCAAAATTCAACTGGGAAATGGCCAAAATCCAACTGGGAAATGGCAAAAATTCCAACTGGGAAATGGCAAAAATCCAACTGGGAAATGGCCAAAATCCAACTGGGAAATGGCAAAAATTCCAACTGGGAAATGGCAAAAATTCCAACTGGGAAATGGCAGTAAGCTGAAGTAACAAGCCCAGTTGCAGCATGTAAAAATCCGATTTTATTTGGGATGCAGCACAGCAAGACCCCCCCAAAAGTGGATTTAGCAGGGAGGTTGATTCCCACAGTCCTTCCCACAATCCCTAATGCAGAACGTGCCTCCTCTGGGCTTGGAGGAACATCCTTGCTGTGGGAAGCACCGAGCTGGCCACTAAACCTTGGCTTTCCCTCCAGCTCTCCCTCAAACTTGGCTTCCTGGGCAGTAAAATGATGATAATGACCAATTTTGCCTTTCCTTCTGGAGGGGTGAGATAATTTGATTAAAGGAAATGACAAAAAAAGCTCATTTTGGAGTTCCAAGTGCAACTAGAGAGCCCTGGATCCAAAGGAGTTGATCAAAGAGTTCCTGGAAGAGAAGTTCTTCCTCCTTCCAAACCCACACTTGGATCAAAATCAGAATATTTTGCAAGAGCTTCTCCATTTCTCTGAAATTTTTGAAGAGGGACAAAGCTTTTCCTCAGTTTTCCAGAGGCACTGCTGGAATATTTCATTTCACTTTGGGTATTATTTCACTGGACCATTTTGTTTAAAGGATATTAAAATATATCATGACATATTATTATATATTAAATGTCATATTGCATTTTGATGCTGGTAAATTTCAACTATGTATACAAAAATCCAAACAAAACATTTTCTCCTAGTAAAATGTCAGATTTTTATTGAAACAAATTATTAAAAAAAAAATCCCACAGTCAGGAAGCATTTTGGACTTCCTCCACACTTAACTGCTTTTCTCCAGTTTTGCTACATGAAAAATGCTGGTTTCTAATTGCTTTGCAGAATGGGAAAATTTCATTTGGTTGTTTTCAAACTAAAAAACTGCATTTTTCAGTCAGCTCTCATGGCACTGGAATTCCTCAGCTTGTATTTTTCCCACAGAAGGAAAAGAGGAGGAAAAGACCCTCATTTCCACCAAGATTTTTGAGCTCTCTCTTGAACAAAAACTCGATAGAAAAGACTCCACTCCTGGCAAGCCGAGGAAATTGAAATGGTGACCAAGATTTTTTCCTGAAAAGTCCCAAATTTGCAAACAGACCTGGATCCTGTGGAATATCAAAGCCATTTTACCTTTTTGGGATGGCATTTGACACATCTTGGTTCTCCCTCATTACTTGGCAAATCCTGTTGATGTGAGAAGGGAAAAAAAAAAAGTTTTCTTTGTTGGGTGTTTCTCTTAAGCTTAGGGAAAACAAAAAGAGGAAAAAGAGGAAAGAGAGAAATTTGTGCTGTAATTTCTCAGCATCTTCTTCTGTTTCTGCTGCGAGAAGAACAGGAGCAGGTGACATCCCTGGGCTCATCATGGAGAGCTGGAATTCTCTGCACAGCCACAGAAATTATTGTTGATATCACTCATGTGGTGGTGGAAATCCCCCCACAAACCTCTGACTGCAGGATCAATCCCTTATTTAGTGCTGAGAAAAGAGAGAAAACCCCATGGAACAACCAGTGCCTGGTACTGGTGGGAGTGGTTTCCTCATGGATGAGATTTCATTGAAAAGAGAGGCAACCTGTGCTCCTGAACACCCCAAAAGGCACCGAATTCCTGTGGAGCCACAGAAATACCAGTTCAGAAGGGTCCTTGGGAGGTTCCAAGTCCAGCCTCCTGCTCAGGGTCCACGCTGAGTTCAAAATGGGTGACTCCTGGCTTTGTCCAAAAGGCAGGACAGTCACATCCCTGTGCTTCCAGGCAGCTCCCCGAGTTGTTCTTCCCAGCTTTCTCTGGGAAGAAAACCTTCCTGCTCCCTGGAAAAGGAGTAGATGAAGGTGTGGAGGCCAGGAAAGGAGAACCAAGGAAAAGCCAATTGCTCTCAGGCTCTCCATTCTGAGATTCCACAACTCCTAGGCTCCAGTTCCTGGAGCCCTGTTAGTAAAGGAGAGATTATTATCCCAAACTTTTCACAAGATGCTCCACCTTAAATGCAGGGAATAAAAGAGAAGTCAGAGAATATGCAGAGCTGGAAGGGACCATCAAAACTCAGCTCATTCACTAGGAAGCTTTTATGGCTTTAGAGTGCAGACCTCTCCAATATTTCTCAGGACTTGAAAATCCCCCAGGTGAGCTGGGGGTGAGCAGAGTGCAGGGCAGCCCCTGACCCCAAGGAAAAGCTGCTTTTCCCAGGATCCTGGAGGCAGGAACAGCAGCATCCAGGGCCTGGCTGTCACCCACGGGGTGGGAGAGTGGGTACTGACCCTGGATCCAAATGATCCCCACAGTCTGGGGCTGGAGGATTGATTCCCTGACAGTCCTGCCCTACCTATGGCCAGAGTTCTTGACTGTTTTCATTATTTTTTCATTTGTAATTTTATTTCAGAATGGTAACAAGACACCCTGGGGCAATGTGTTTCCAGGGGATTATTGCCTCCAGCTCTTTGCTTTATGACACATGCCATAATCACCAAGAAATGTACAGCCTGCCACAACTCATTACTTAAGCCTGGCTTACATAGCCACGGATTAGGCCTGATGGATAGACCAGAGCCATAAAATTATATGGACATTTGGTGGCAAAAGTGAGTTTGTCCTGAGAATGGCTTGCAGCTGTGCTTGGAGCCATCCTCAACTTCAGAGCTCTCAGAGTTGGTTTTGCTCTCACTTTGCCCACAGAAGGTGCCTGAACTAATTCCATGGTTTCACCCTCCTCTGCTGCCCCTCTTAGCTTGGCAAGGCTAAGCTGCAAGAAACACCTTCCAGGCAAGCTGAGCCTCACAAAGCTCCCCTGAGGCCTTGCAAAAGCAAGTCCCAAGTCAGGCTCCTTCTCCCTTTTAGTGCCCATAAATCACCAGTACGAGATTTCCTGGAGAGCAGCGAGGCAGAGGAGGGAAAAGGGAGAGCACAGAACGTGGGGCACGAGCTGCTTTCTTCAGGGAATGGTGTCAGTTCAGGCAGTCTGGGCAGCTGGCACAGGAAGCCAAATGTCTGAAAGCAAGGGGCAAAGGGACACCCTGGGTTTTGGGGGCAAAGGGGATTTGGGCAGCAGCCAAGGGCCAGGAGAGCAGCAGGGAGTTGGTGACCCCCAGGGAATGTTCTTGGCCAGCAAGGCTGGGGAGAAGGGCAGGACCAACATCCAGGGCAGCCCCTCAGAGTCCCCCCAGCACTCCAGGATGTTTTACCAGAGCTGTTCCACCATGGCCAGGACAGTTGGTGGTTCCAAGGTTTTCCCTGGAGCCCCCAGGGATTCAGACAGGAGGCCTTTGATGGGGATCCCGCCATTCCCAGCTCTGGCTCCCGGAGCTGTCACTCGCAGGACTGAGGATGGACAGGCTGGGATTCCTTCCCCCCACCCAGGGCTGAGGTTACAGCTGGAGAACGTCAGCACTGGGCCAGGCAGGGAATGAGGCAGAAGAAGAAGAGCACTTTTGTACAGCTCCAACACACAAATGCTCTTCAGACCAGAGGTTCCTGAGCCACCACCTTGAGGAACCAGCAGGATGAAGCTGGAGACAATGAAAAACCAGCAGGATGAAGCTGAACCCCTGCCCTTGTGTTTTGGAAATCTATGATCTACACTGTGAGAGGCTATCGTGGTGTGACACTGGCCAATGCCACAGGAATTGTTCATTCACCCCTTCCTGCTGTAGTTGGGCAAAGGACAGGGAAAAAAATTAATGAAGGCCTCATGAGTTGAGATCAGGACTGGGAGAAAAAGCACTCTAAGAGCAAAACAGGTTGAAATGTAAAGGTATAAAGCCTAAGCAAGCAGGAGAATCCCCTCACACAGATGTGTCAGAGGAGGTACAAGATGCTGTAGGAAAGTCTCCTGAGGCTGGGAACGCTCACAATGGGGCTCTGAGAGCTGGACCACCAGGACAGGCATTCCCAGAGGGGAGATGAGATCCAGGGCTTGCCTGGCAGGCTCCTGGCTCTCAAAGCCAGGTCTGTGCTAGCCTGGCCAGCATACACCACCACCCTCCTGGCCACGTCCCAGCCCCACAGCAGGCTCAGGCCCCGCTCAGTCAGGCCAGGGTGGAGATTGATTTTGTTCTTTGGCTGGGGACAGCCTGCCCTTAACCACAAAGCCTGAAAGAACCCATGGCCCAGCCCTTTGCAGGGAATAAATTCACAGCAAGGCTTTTCATCCCCAGGGAAGCTCATCTTACCTAAGCCCTGGGACAATGCCACAGGGATAGAGCTTTCCTTTCTCCAGGGAGAGGCTTTTCCATGTTCTGTACCTTTAAGCTCACTCTACTTCTGCCTCTCTTTCCAAACAGCCACCTTTTTGTTCTCCAGCTCTGCAACTCAGATACATGCACCAGGCCCCTTTTCCCTGAGATTTTGGGGATTTTTCATCCTTCTTGCTGTTCTCCATGATCTAAAGTTAAAGACATTCAGGTCAAAAATATGTGGCTGAGGTGTTTTTTTTCAGACCTCCTCAGGAACCAAAGGCTGAGTAGGATCAGCCTCCCACAGGTGACAAAGGTGATTTAGGAGGACATAAACTGCAGTTGTGCACAGTGAAATGCTCCTCTTGGATATATGGAGACAAATCCCCTTTGCCCACATCCCTTCTGCCATACCTGCTCCCACTCAAGATTCCCTTTATTCCTGAGAGCAGCTTAACCTAAATCCCGGCCATCCCGGGACCTTCTAAAGGCTTTTTTCTCCCTGCCAAGTTTCCTCCGACTCTTGGAGGGCAAACAGCAGCCACACAGCCCCTTTTATGCTCCAGGGCTTGGCTCCTGGTCCCCCCCGGGCTGGTGGGCAGGAGAGGTGCCCTGAGCCACGCTCGGAGGGCTGGCACAGCATCACAGCAGGCTTTGAGCAGCAGCTGCTGCTGGCTCTCCATGGAAAGGGCTCCTCACCCAGCCCAGGAGGGCAGAGGAGGAGGGATCTGCAGGGCAGAGCCATGGGCAACACGGGGGAGCTGGGTTTGGGGGCTGGAAGCCTCCAGGGAGGATGGTGCTGGTCAGGGAATAAGAGATCAGCCTCAGAGATCCAGATTTCAATTTGGAAGGCACAAAATACAGCCCCGACTGTCACTGGGCTCACTGAGGGACAAAAATCAGAGCCTGCAGCTTCAGAAATGAGATTTCCTCACCCTGGTCTCCCTGGGAGAGAAAAATCCCAATGCAGGCACAGGGTTCAGCTGGAGATGTCCCTGTCCCAGCTCCTCATTCCTCCCCTCTGCCTGTGGGAAGGGACACAAGAGATTCCTGCATGGCAAAACCAGCTTTAAGGGATGTTCCTGTGCTCTTGTCCTGCTCTGAAGGGTTTCCAGGGGAGGAATGGAAACACCACCACCCAGACCCCTGCAATAACACCTGAACACCCCCAGCTCTGGCCCTACAGCCTGGAGAGCCACGATGGGACCTGTGCTGGTGTGGCCTGGGGACATCTGTGGGCTGTGGAGCACTGGCTCTGAATGGTGATCTCCACTGGGGTCTGTCCTGAGCCATAAAACTCTTGAGGGGTCACACAGTGAGTTAATGAAACCCTACAGTCACCCAGGGAGAGATTCAGGTAATGGAGGACATAAAATACTCCAGGTGAGAACAATAAACCCTCTGCAATGCCTTCACTTCCTTTTGCTTTCTCCCAACTATTTCCTCTCCCCCATTATTGCTCTGGGGTTGGCTTTTTTTTCTCCACATGGTCTTCTGACTTTCTACATCACTTTCTCAGCCTCTCCTTTTGTTTTTTTCCCCTGCCCTTGTGTTTTTCTGTGCAATCCACAGCTCACATTTGATTTATCCCTCACCTGGCACCTGTGGCTGCAGTTTGTGCAGTGTCACAGTGTGGGCTGTGGTTTGCATGCATTGCTGATGTGCTCCCATACCTTCTCTGCCCTTGTTTCTTAGAGAAAAAAAAAAAAAAAAAATCTATGATTTTCCTTAGTGGCACCTTCACATTAAAAACTTCCACACACTTTAAAGTCCCACATAATGCCCTCTCCCTTTTCCATGTCCGGCAGTGGGACACACCAGGATCATGATCCCAGTGCTGCCCATCCCTGTCCTACATAAACCAGGGCTGGAGGAAGAGCCCAACATCTCAAACCTCTCCAGAAACATCTGCAGAGGATGGGATGACACCACATTTCCCCCTTGCCCAGCCCTTTGGGACCACCTCGGGGGAGATCACACCAGGGAGGAAATGCTCCCTTAGACCTCCCCCACGTCTCCAGCCCTGCCAGGACCGTATTTATTTATAAATGAGAAATGAGGCTGTGATCTCATGTCTGGGGTGAAGCAGGTCCTGACAAGTCACGCAAACGGTTCCTGTTACTGCAGGGACCAGAATAGCAACATCCAGCTCCACCAGAGGATGGATTCGTTCAGAACAACACTTTGGGAACAGAACTCTGGCAAGAGCAGGATATTTTTGCTCTCCAAAAGGTCCTTATGTATTAAGATAAAGGGGGAGGGTAAATATGGGCAAAATGTGCCGTGCATGGCTCTTCCAGCACTCTTGAGAATCCGTGGTGATTCTCCAGCCTCTCTCTCCCTGCATTCATGGCTTTCCATCAATCCCAGCAGTTACACAAAGCCCATTCCCTCTGCGAACTTCCCTCCTTCCCTGAGTTTACCTCTCCATTTCCTCTGTTTCTGCTGTTGGGAGACTCTGTTGGATCCCATGTGGGAACTGGGGATCCCTCCTGGCCAGGCTGTCAGGAGCAGCAGCCGCTTTCTTATCTCAAATTAATTTAAATATCGTTCCCTTCTCCCCGCTAACAACCATCAGGAGGAGAGAAAACAGCCCCAGGTTGGGCCAGGGGCTGGATATTCAGGAACATTTCTTCACCAGAAGGATTATCAAGCATTGGCCAGGGAAGCTGTGGGGCCACCATCCCTGGAGGGTTGTGGTGACCTGGGCAGTGCTGGGGGAATGGCCGGGCTCAGTGATCCTAAAGGGTTTATCCAGCCTTAATAATTCTGTGATTCTACAAAAATGCATTTCAAATAAAGCCGGGGAGGACTCCAAACTGAATTCCCTGTTCCAGCCACCCTCCGAAACCTCAGCTCTGAGATTCCCTGCGTGGGGGAACCATCCCAAAGGGCGGGGTAGCGGCCAAGAGCCAGGTGTGCGCCCAGCAAATCCGGGGAAACGCCCAGACCCCGAACGCGGCTGTTCTGGCACAGCCCGGGGGACAGCGACAGGCTGCTCTGCTCCTGGCACAGCTCAGGGGACAGGGACCGGGTGTGTGC
>WBNO01015992.1:124953-143169 GCA_013400575.1 Peucedramus taeniatus
CAGGGGACAGGGACCGGGTGTGTGCTGCTGGCACAGCTCAAGGGACACGCAGGGGACAGGGACCGGGTGTGTGTGGCTGGCACAGCCCAGGGGACACACGGGAGACAGGGACCGGGTGTGTGCGGCTGGCATAGCCCAGGGGACAGGGACCGGGTGTGTATGGCTGGCACAGCTCAGGGGACACGCAGGGGACAGGGACCGGGTGTGTGTGACTGGCAGAGCCCAGGGGACACCCAGGGGACAGGGACCGGGTGTGTGTGACTGGCACAGCTCAGGGGACACGCAGGGGACAGGGACCGGGTGTGTGTGACTGGCAGAGCCCAGGGGACACCCAGGGGACAGGGACCGGGTGTGTGTGGCTGGCACAGCTCAGGGGACACGCAGGGGACAGGGACCGGGTGTGTGTGACTGGCAGAGCCCAGGGGACACCCAGGGGACAGGGACCGGGTGTGTGTGGCTGGCACAGCTCAGGGGACACGCAGGGGACAGGGACCGGGTGTGTGTGACTGGCAGAGCCCAGGGGACACCCAGGGGACAGGGACCGGGTGTGTGTGACTGGCAGAGCCCAGGGGACACACGGGGGACAGGGACCGGGTGTGTGTGGCTGGCAGAGCCCAGGGGACACCCAGGGGACAGGGACCGGGTGCTGCCGCTCCGGGCGAGGCTGCGCTGAGCCGGGCGGGGGTCCCGCTGGGGGGTCCCGGGGGGTTGGCAGCGGGACCGGGAGCGCCCCTTCCCCGGGCCGGGGGCCACTAGAGGGCAATCGTGGAGTGTCCCACGCCCGGAGCGGTGCAGGGGCTGCTCGGTGGCCGCAGGGACACCTGTCTACGCTAAAGTTTACAAAGAATTGAGTATTTTCTAACTCGGCTCGGTTTGAGCGCTGCAGGTGGATAAGGGGATGGATGTACTTTAGGATTCATGCAGACACAAGTTGCTGCGGCTCAGCCCCGACACAAAGCAGAGCGTGGAGCCCCAGCTGAGCTGTGTTTTATCCCCAGCTGATTAAGGTAATTTAGGAAAACCTGTTCCTAAGGCAGGCAGGTGCCAGCAGTTGGTTTCCTTGACAGAAATATTGGAGCCGCCCAGTATGGTTGAGGTCAGACTCTTCCTCCAAGTGACGGGACAAGAGGAAACACCCTCAGGTTGCACCAGGAGGGGGTTAGATTGAATAAAAGGGAAAATTTCTTCACCGAGTTGTCAATCCCAGGCAGTGCCACAGTCCCCGGAGGGCTTTAAAAGCCGTGTAGATGTGGCACCTGGGGACACGGCTTTGTGGTGGCCTTGGCAGCGCTGGGATGACTTGATGATCCCACCTAAATTATCTGGGATTCCAGGGCATGCCTGTAATTTTCCCAGGGATGCATTTCCGTGCCCCCACACGGGATGTTCCCTGTGCCCCAGGCCTGGACGCTGCCGTTCCCAAATTGCTCTGAGGGATCCTTTGGGAAAGGCTCTGCTCTGCTCCTTCTCTCCGCCACATCCTCGGTGACACAGAGGGGCTCCCTGGGAGAGTCCCCAGCCCCGCTGGCTTTGCTTGGCCGCTCCCCAGCTCCATCCCCTGCTCCGGGCGCTTCCCCCGGGTGCCAGCAGCCCCTCCCTTTATCAGGCTGGGGCGGTGGGAGATAGGCAGCGAGGCTGATAAGCCCTCAAGTGGCAGCGTGCTGTAAACATTCCCACTGGTGCTGTTAGATTAGAGCGCTGGGAAAATGCCTCCAGCCCCCCGGGCCACCAGCGCAGCCGGCCGGGGCTGGGGGGCTGCTGAGAAGCGCCGAGGGAGGAGCTGTGGAGGAGCTGAAGTGCTCCAGGGCAGGCTGGATGCTGCTCCCAGGGAAGCAGGGTTGGCAGGGGCTCCCCAGGATTCCTAGGAGGGCTCATTTGGCATCCGACCCTGCAGTCAGTTCCATCTGCATGCATGGGCGTCGCTGCCTTTTTTGTCCAGATGGAAGGAAAACTCACTGCTCCCTCCCTCCATCTCCCAGCCTTGTGGTATCCAGAGGGCTCAGCTGGCTGGAAGCTCTCACTGGGGGTTTTCACATCTACCTGGAGGATGGCACAAAGTTAAAGGTCGTGTTCCTCCTTCCAGAGTAACCTAAACCCACTTCAAACTCATTTTCCACCCAGTAAAACCAACCCACCCCAAGAAGCTTCAGAAGATCACTTCCTCTAATGTGGAGTGGGGTGAGGAGGGCAAACCCTTCAAGCCACTTGTCCTCGAGGCAAAGGGGCTCTTTGCTTGCAGGAGCTCCTGTGCACGGGCTCAGCTGGAGCTGGGGCCCTGCTGCCCACCGAGGATGTCAGGATTCGGGTTTGGAAGGGCTGGTAATTGTCAGGGCTCCTTGGCTTGGCTCTGTAAAGTGAGGTTTGTCAGTGACACCATCAGCGGTGACAGCGTGGCCCGGTGATCAGTGGGGTGCAGGGGCAGTCCCTCGGCAGGAGGGGACGTGGTTCCAGCATTCCCGCAAGAGCTGGGCACAGCAGGAAGCAGCAATCCCTCTCTCGATCCCCGTTCCTGTGTGTCCCTGTGTCAGCATCAGCATCACCCCGCCCCTCCAGCTCCAAGGGGTGAACACCTTGGCTGATGAAAGCTCTCCATCCTCCTTTTCCCGTTATCCCGAGAAGGAAATTCCCCGTTTCTTGGGAATATCCGCAGCTCCGGGAGCTCGGCAGAGCAGTCGCAGCTGCCTTGCGGAGCCGCTCGGAGGCAACATTCCCTCCTCTCCCATTGCCAGCAGCTTCCAGAGCTCGCAGCCAGGCAACGCCGAGCCCTGGGAACCTCCCACTCCCACTTTCTCCCTAATATTTCCAGTGAGTAAATCTCCATCCTTTTAGGGCTCTCAAATCTATTATTTTTACATTTGCAGTGGATTCCCTGGCCCTGTTATTAATGAAAACCTCCAGGAAAGCTCCTCAAATACAGCTTTGACTTTCTGCCCAGGACCTGTGGACAAGGGGAAAAAAAAAAATCAGGCAACATTAATAAAGCAGGAGGTTTCTATTAAGTCTGAGGGACTGGACTCTCTGGCTTTCTTGGATGCTGAAATCCTCTAGTGCAGGATAAATCTTATACACTTCATTTTCCCAATCTCTCCTTCAATATATTTTAAGAGAACGCTGCAATATCAGGGTAAATAATGTCCCAACTGCAGCGTGGGGTCTGCAGAGTGGCCTGGGGTCAGCCTGTGGGCTGGGGCATCCTCCACTGTGGCTGCCTGTGGGCCCAGCCTTCTCTCCCTAATCAGGGGGCTGAGCTCGGGGAGGTTTTAATTAGCTGTGAAAACAAATAATGAGCAATCCCTGCGAGGCTGGGGAAGGAAGTGGGTGAGTGGATGTGCATGAAGTCACTCAATATGCAAATCTCTGCAGCCAGCACCTCCTTGGTGGGAGCAAACCTCCCCCAGGTCTCTTCCCTCGGAGCAGGACTCGTTCCCCATCTGCCTGTGAGGGATTTTTTCCATTTGCGGGCTCTGCTGCTGAATTGCACAGCACCTGCTCCTCCTAAAGCTGCTGGGCAAAGCTCTTCCCTGGAAGCGTGCGCGCCAGCCCGCGCTGCGGCAGAAAGGGAGCGGGTCCAGGGGGTGCTGCGAGCCCCAGCTCAGGCTGGGAGAGGAGTTCCCTCTGCTTTTATCCCTCCCAGTGACTCGCAGAGCGCCCTGAACGTGAGTTAATGCAGCATCTCCAGCACGGGCAGGGCAGGGGGTGCCCCTGGGCTGCTTTTGGCTCCCGGAGCTCGCACGCAGCCGCCGGGCAGGGAGGGATGCTGTGAGCAGGGGTTTTATTTGGATCCTGGCACCTCTTGGCCCTTGGATTGCTGGGGATGGGGCTGCTGTGCTGGCAGAATGCACGGGGGGCACGCTGCTGCTTCAGGCCACTTTTGGGGGATAAATACAAAGCAAAACCCTCTCCTTCCTTAGAGCAGGAGCTTGAGTGTTCAGAGTCACTCGGGAGTCTTGGGGATTGTTCCAATGATGGTGCCAGAGCAGCAGAACAACCTTTTTCCTGCCTGGAAAAAATAATGCCAGGCCAGTCCTAATATGCAGAGAGAGGCAGCAGAGTTCAGGCAGTGCAAGGCAGGAGCCTTGAACTCCCAGCAGCCTGGTGCTGCCACACCCACCTCAGTCAGAGTAATTGAGAGCAGGGGGTGGCACAGGTTCAAATTTATAAGGTCCAGTGCAGCCCACAAGGCAGATCTGGGGCTTGGGAAGCCAACGGTGAAGGGCTGTGGCCCAGAGCTGGGAATGTAGGGCTGGAAAGCACCATTTGGGTTATGGGATATCCTGAGTTGGAAGGGACACACAGGGATCATTGATCCTGATCCTGTCCCCTGCACAGACACCCAACAATCCCACCCTGTCCCTGCGAGTGGTGTCCAAACTCTCCTGGAGCTCTGGCAGCCTTGGGGCTGTGCCCAGCACCCTCTGGGGGAGGAACCTTTCCCTGATATCCATCCCCAAAGTGCCCTGGCCCAGCTGCAGCCATTCCTTTGTGTGCTGTCACTGGTCCCCAGGGAGCAGAGATGGGTGACAGGCTCCAATCCACTGGCTCTGTTTTCATCCAGCCTGAGAAATCTGAATTTGTCCTCCCATCAGTGAAGTGCATCTTCACAATGCTCATCCTCTTCACCCTGCACCTTTCTGGATCATCACAGGGCAAACTCAGCCCTGTGGGGAAATCCCTGTCCTGCTCCTGTGGGAGAAATGGTTCTGAGGATGATGACAGGCTGACAGCTGGGCTGGAGAGGAGAAGGTTGGGTGGAGAGCTCAGAACAGCCTTCCAGGATCTGAAGGGGCTGCAAGGAAGCCAGAGAGGGACTGTTCATCAGGAACTGGAGTGACAGGACAAGGGGGAATGGCTTCAAAGTGAAAAAGGGGAAATTTAGGTGAGATATTAAGAAGAAATGATTCTCTGTGAAAGGGGTGAGGCCCTGGCACAGGGTGCCCAGAGCAGCTGTGGCTGCCCCTGGATCCCTGGCAGTGTCCAAGGCCAGGCTGGACAGGGCTTGGAGCAGCCTGGGACAGTGGAAGGTGTCCCTGCCCATGGCAGGGGTGGCACTGGATGGGCTTTAAGGTCCCTCCCAACCCATTCTGGGATGCTGGGAACAGCTCCCATCCGTGGCAGCTGAGGCAGGAAATGAGTCCCTGAAGAGAGGACAGGACTTGAGGTGTTTCCCCTCTGCAGGCTGTGCTCTGGAAGCTCTGCTGGATCCCTCTGGCTCCAGCCCCTCTCTGGTTTTACAGGTCCTGGCAGCACTCAGGGCAAACTCCATTTAGGGGAGGGGGCAGAGAGAAAACGCCCTGAGTGGCCAAGTGAAATAAGCACAGTCACCAGGCACGGGTCAGGATACACACAGAATCATGTGTGGGAGTTCTACTTTTACCAGCCCGGTGGGGCTTTGGCAAATAAATCAAATTTCCCTACCCTGACCCAAATAAATGTCCTGGAGAGGAAATAACAGATTGCCTTTGCCTGAAATCACCATGTGCTCATTCCAAGGGGATATCAGTGAGCAATCCTCACTTCTCTGACCACTCAGAGCTTCCCCCTCTTCTCCCTGAGCTCTGCAAGGACCCGCTCCCATTGCGCCTAATCCAAATTCTGCCAGAGTTGGGGGTAAATCTCTGCCTGGTTCACAAGTTTTCAATTCCTCAGCCATTAAAATGCTGAAATGGATGAGGTGGGCAGAGTCCAAACTTTTCTGATCCTCCTCAGAAAAATCCTTGCCCACATTCCAGTCCCAGTTCCTGAAATGCTCCTCCATGAGGAAGACACAGAGGAGCAATCCTCAGGAAAGGGCTGAAGAAAGGAATCCTCACCTCACACACCCCAACCCCCAACCTCTTCCTCCTCTTCCTCCCATGGTAGGATACCTTTAAGGCCACGTTCTCATCAGGATTTTCCCTCTTGCTCCTTTCCATGTTGTCTGGAGCCACCAAACCATAAGGCTGCAGCAGAATTATTTGTTATCCTGTCCTACTTGTCCAACCAGGTTCCTCCCTGGTGCTTCTGGAGGGGACATTTCATTTCTGTCCAGGATAGGGGTTTAGTAGGATGACCAATGTCTATTTAAAAACTAAAGTTGAGATAAAAGTTGCCTCCTGTTGATACCTCAGGCATCCTTTGAAATCTTCAGGAGCTCTGTGGGTTTCAGGGCCCTCGGTGTGGTCAGAGGATTAAAGAATTGAAGTGGTTTTCTCAGACCTCAGATGGTTCATGTCGGGCTGGTGTCCCCTGGCACTCCAGGGGCTGCTGAGAGGTCATTGTCTCAGTTCAGGCTCCGTGGCTCTGACACCAGGAACAGCTGTCAGCCCCTCTCGTGCCCTTGATCAATAACGCCCCAATCTCGCGTTCGATGGCATCAATTATTTATCTCTAATTGGACTGGATTCTTCCTTGGTCTCGGTGAATCAATTAATGAGGATTTGCCACCAGAGCTCCTGGTGCCCTCCAGAGAGGCTTGTCACAGCAGCACCAGTGGAAGCTGGGGCGGGGAAGGTTGGGAGGAGCAGAGGGGAAATCTCCTGGGGCTCCTTTCTTTGCAGGACTGCTGAGCTGGGAGAGGAGCTGCACAAAACCTTTGTTCTCATTGCAAGACCTTCCCTTGAAAACTAAAACTCCTTGAGGTCCATGTGGAATGGGGAGAAGTCCTAAGCCACACAATCCCAGAATGGGATCTTAAAGCCCATCTCATCCCACCATCTGCCACGGGCAGGGACACCTTCCACTGCCCCAGGCTGCTCCAAGCCCTGTCCAACCTTGGACACTGCCAGGGATCCAGGGGCAGCCACAGCTGCTCTGGGCACCCTGTGCCAGGGCCTGCCCACCCTCCCAGGGAACAATTGCTTCCCAATGTCCCATCTAAACCTATTCTCTGTCCCTTTGAAGCCATTCCCTGTGTCCTGTCACTCCAGGCTCTCGTAAAAAGTCCCTCCTTGTCTTTTCTTTGTAGGCTCCCTTCACGTCCTGGAAGTCAGCATTGTTCACTCTGCATTTCCACCACTTTTCTCTTCTGCCTGTGACCAATTCTCCACCCCTTCTGTAACCTCCAGCCCCTTTTCCAGGGCAGTAGCCTTCGTTCCTATAACTGTAGGATCCCTGCCAGGATAGTCTCCCATGGATGCACAGTTGGGCAGCAGGGATCCCCTGCACGCCAGCAGCTGCCTTTGATAATGAAGGAACTTTGGGAACTTAAACGTTCTCCTTCTGAGCTCTGACAATATTTAAGCATGTGTTAACAGTTTAAAGAAGCAACCCACTAGAGGAAGTCTCATTTGTCAGGAGCAGTTGCTCGAAATTTCATCATAACTGAATTAAGGCAGCCCAGAATGGAGCGGGTTAGAGCGAAGACAGGAGCACTGATGGATGGTTCACACCAGCTGCTGAAATGGTCCTTTGAAAGCTCCTCGAGCTGAGGTTCTGCAGATCAGCGGCCCTGGCTCCTGAGGGAAGGCTGGATGGGATTTCTGAACCCTCGTGCAGAGCCACACATCAGCACAATGCCTGCCAGCAATGCTCCTCATCCTCCACATCATCCCTGGGAAATCAAAGCGTGGCTGCCACGGACTGCGGTGCCTGGGGAGGCTCAGAAATCACCTTCAGACTTTGGATGGAAGAAAATCCACCATGGCAGGTCCAGGAGACCCTCACAGCTCAGAGCCTGTTCTGCATTTTTGCCACAAGGCTATGAAATACCTTTGGAGCCCTAATGTTCCTGATCCCTTGTTCTCTGGGTGACTGAAATCGCTTGGCAAAGCCAAGGAGTGGTCCTAAAGAGGGGTTTAAATCTTGCTGTAACTGCTGAACCTCAGAATCAGCAAATTCTGCTGCAAGGGGGTTTTCCTCCAGCCTATAAACCAGGAGGGCCATGGAGTTTGGCTGCACAGCAGGACAGGCAGGAAACAAAATCAGGAAGTCCCTCCTGAAGTTATCCATGAGTTTAGTTCCCCTGTCAGAGGAATATGAGAAAGGTGAGGGCTTTTTAGGGCAGCTGGGACAGGGCAGATCTCAGTGCAAAGCAGGACAAATGGCAGAAAGTTTCTTTATCACTCTGGATTTGTTATGAACCAAAGTTTTTTGTATGACTGCATTGAGGCCGAGAATCTTTGAGAACCTCAAAATGCAGGAAATAGGATCTTCATCCCACGGTGTGAAAGTGAAGTGGTGACGTGGGTTAAACCTGATGTGCCATGCAGAGAGCTGTGCCAGGATAGAAGAGACCACTTGGAACAGGCAGGGGAAAAGGAAGAGCCTCAGCCAAGCTCCCCTGGGTGGGCAGGCCTGGGACCTGCTGCCCTCAGTGTCCTCTGTCCCCAGCAGCTCCGTCCCCACGTGTCCATGGCTCATCAGCACTGAGCCGCCCCAGCAGGGGAAGGACATTATTCTCCCTTTTGGGGGAGTATTCTCTCTGTGCCATCCTGAAGCTTTTTAGCACCCTCAGCAGCCTTCCCCACGCTGATTTCCAGCAGATGTGGTGCTAATGAATAACACTGTAATCTCAGTGCCTTAATATAGTGCTGGGGGGTGATAAGTCAGAAATTGCTGTCATCGTCGGGGCGAGGACGATCTGGTCATTGTTCAGAACTGTCCTCCTCTGATGATTACATCAAGGGCAATGTATTTTCTCCCATCTACTCCCACTCTGCTTCCAAATTTAAAGCTATTCAGGCATCAGACACTTCTGTTTTTCTAAGGGCTTAATAAGAGGCCGGGATGCAGATGTTCAGATAAAGCCCTGACAAATTGCAAGTGGAGGAGCCACATTAAACTTGACCAATTACGGGATGCAGGGCAGGGAAGGGCCCCAGCAGCTCTGCTAAACCAGCTGCCACCTCCACGGTGGAGAGGCAGAGATGGCTCAGAGCCCAAGCAAAGCTTGCCACTCAGAGCTGAGAGCTGCAGATTAAATACAGGACTTGGGTGAGGGGATGTCCTGGTTCCTACATTGGCACCTGGGATAGAACCACTGAGATCACAGGATTTCATCAGCAGAGTGCAGCCCAGGAGAAGCTCCCTGGTTGGGCAGAGTGGGATCACGACGGGGTTGTGGAGCTCCCAGCTTTGGAAAGGCTGGGAAGGGATGCTCAGGCAGTTCTCACTGTCAGCATCACCAGGGTGGGCCTGGGGACACCACAAAGCCCAGCTGAGGGTTGTAAACTCCATCCTGCTTTTAAGGGGCCTAATGAACATTCCACAGAATCACGGGACCTTTGTGATCCTAAAGCCCTGGGAGATCATCACATCCAACCGTCCCCCAGCACTATGGCCACCACTAATCCTTGTCCCCAAGTGTCACATCCACACAGCTTTTAAGTCCCTCCCTTCCTTTTAAATCCCTGGAGACCCCACTACTGCCCTGAGCAGCCTGGCCAGTACCTGACCACCCTTTCAGGGAAGAGATATTTCCTGATATCCAACCTGAGTGTGCTCAGGAAGGGAATAGGGAACTGAAATAGGACAAGGAATGACAGCCCGAGCATGGGGAGGGGAGAAGGGATGAGACACAAGAGGAAGCTTTTCCTAGGAGAGAGGATAAGGAGTGGGAAGGCAGCCTGGGAGCAACAAAACTTCCCAGAGTTCTGCTTTGGAAGAAGAGTGGACAAGTTGGGGGCAGAGCAGGAGAGAGGGCAGGGGTGAAGTGCCAGGTGTGAAATCATTCAAGCAAAAGGAAACATCCCAACACCAGTCTGGGTGACTGCAGGCAGCTGCATCTCTCAGGACATTTCATTCCAGCATTTGGAGAGGCACGTAGGCTGGGAGGGACCTCTGGAGATCTCCAGTCCAACACATGGCAGCTTGTCCTGCCAGCTCCCAACATCCCCATTTCATCCAGAGCGCCTCAGGAGGAGAAATCCACCTGCAGGGAGCTCAAAGGGATATCTCCTCTCTTCTCCATCTTCATTTCTACATCACCACAGCAAGTCCTGAGCCCAGACTGATCCTTTTTCCAAACTCCAGAGTGATTCTGGAAGCCAGCTGTTAAAGTTTCCCTGTGCAGGCTGCCCAGGGAATGGTCACAGCTCCATGTCTGGAAGCGTTGGGACAACACTCTCAGGGACATGCTGGGATTGTTGGGTTGGCCTGGGCAGAGCCAGGAGCTGGATTTCAGAGATCCTCGTGGGTCCCTTCCCGTTTAGGACATTCCATGATTACATGCTGGCAAAGCTGGTAAAGGCAGGATGATGGAGGAGCCAGCAAACACAGCTTAAAAATGCCTCTATTACCTGGGGACAGGAGAAAAGTGGAGCTGCAGCTAACTCCCCCAGTCCTGGGGAAATGCTGGCTGTGCTCCTTTCCCCAGGCTCTGCAGGACAGCTAAATCCCACCCTAAGCTGATGAAATATCGCCTGCTCTTTATGCCTGGATCTGCTGGATTTGCTGACGGCCAGAGCCAGCATCTCCGTGGCTCCTCTTCCCAACCTCGTGGTCTTTGGAGCTGAAAAAGCCCTGCTGGAGCAGATGGAAACGTGGGGCTAAATCAATCTCGCTTGCCTGGTGTCAAATGTAATAAAAAGGGGGCCCAGAGCCCGAGCCTGAGGCTGTAAATTTTCCACCAGCACCGAGCCTGACGTCCTGCTCAGGCCTTGCCCTGCTCTGCCTGCTCGCACCGCTGGGACCCTGCTGTCACCGGGCCCTGCTGGGCCGCGCCTTTCAAAGGAGCTGATTTAAGGAGCCGCAGCTGCACACACAGGCGAGGGCGAGATGGCTGCAGGGAAAGGCAGGGAAAACAGGATAGTCTCTGCTTTTGCCCGAGAAGAAGGGAGGGAGGGATGCTTGACACAGAGAGAGGAGGCAGAGCCTGGCAGCTCTCCCCCCTGCCTTGGAACAGCATGGGGAACACCAGCAGAAGCAGCTAATTACTTCATCCTAATGAATGGCTTCATTACATACCAGGGAATAAAGAGACAGACGTGTCACACACTGTCCCCCTCCCAGGGCTGTTTTTCCACCAGGCTGTGAAGGCAGGGATGTGAATTCCAAGCCTTACCTGCTGCCAGCCCCAAGCCCTTCCCTTGCTGTCCCTTTTCACCTCCCTTGTGCAGGAACAAATCCATCCCACCTCAGGTCACACCTGGTGCTCAGGGGTGGCCGGTGGCCAGCAGGGAGGGAGCTCTGGAGTGCTCAGCCAGGGTTTGGGCTATCCCAGCTCAATTCCCTGAGCTCCCAGCTTGCTGCAGGCTGGGAGGGCCAGGCCTGCTCCAGCAGCTCCAGGATGGGGATGGCATCCATGGGGTGACAGCCCAGCCCCATGGGTGGGGCTCAGAGCCATCTCAGCATCCAGGATGGGACCAAAAGGCTCCTCCCTTGGGAACAGAGGCTGCAGCTCCAGGTGGGATGCAGGTTTTGCAGCAAACTCTCCCAAAACAAGTTGTTGCAGCGAAGATTTTCATCTCCAAGTAAAGAGAAAAATAATCTTGTGGAAAGCCCCAGGATTTTTATCTAGAACAGATATTTTTTTGGTTGTTTGAAGTTTTCCTGGGAAAGGGGATGAGGATGACGCTGCTCAGTTCAGTCACCCCAGTTACACAGCAGAGCAGTTCAAGGTTGGGGGACACTGGATGGGTAAAGGGTGGAGAGACAGAGACTCCAGAGCTCCAGAAATCCCACAGGCAGAGCTTCCTAGGCAGCCCCCTTTCCCAGGGACCCCATCCTGCACCCCTGGGAGCCAGAGGAGCCAGAATCAACCCCAGCCTTCCAGAGGAGGGGGACACCTCTCCCTCCTTCCTCTCCCTCCTCACCATCCCGTGCTGCCTCCAGAGCTCAGACTCCTGCCTTGGCTTACCCAAATCCTGCACATCCCTGGCTGCAAATGGTGCTCAGAGCCAGGAGCTGCCCCATCTTCAGCCCAGGAAGAGGAGGAAACACAGCCCTCCTCCTCCTCCTCCTCCTCCTCCTCCTCCTCCTCGGCTCCCTTTCCCCCATCCGAGCTCTCCTGCAGCCGTGGCAGAGCTCCAGGGCTGGGATGCTCCACACGTGCCTCTGGCATCCTCCCATCATTATCCTCCCTGTAATTAGGGAGGGAGCAGGGAGATTGGATGTCCCAAATCACATCATCTCTATTGCTTTGTGTTAAAACATCCCATGACACGCTGCAATAAATAGACAAATAGCTGGGTTAAAATGTGATCCCCACGAGCTGCTTTGGGCAGGAATTATCTCAGCAGAGTTCTCCTTGATACTCACCCCTCCCTCTGCTTGCCTGCATAAAAAGGAAAAGCCCTGAGCCAGCAGCTCCTGATTCATGGTGCTCAGAGACAGAGTTATGGGGGGAGCTGGTTTGAAACCCTTCCTCAATAGAGACACAGATACAACGTGGGCTCAGCCCCACATTCGACCTCCAACTCCAGAAAATGACATTCCAGGGTCCAACATCTTCTTCCAAAGCCTAAATACCTGTTAGCACCTGGAGATGCACGGGTTGCTGGTGAAATGGGATAAAGAGGCACATTCCAGCACCAGCATCTGCTGCTGCAGGAGAACCTGCAGTCCCAGAAATGATCACCTGCGCTGCCTCCACGAGGTTTCCCTGCTCTCACAGACTGGCACAGCTTGGAATTCCTAAAAGCAATGCTGCTTTGTCAGCCAAGGGGCTGGAAAGTAGAAGTTTGGCTTCCAAAGGGCAAGTAAAACAGGAGTTTGGCTTCCAAGGGATTGGTGAAACAGGAGTTTGGCTTCCATAGGGCTGCTAAAACAGGAGTTTGTCTTCCAAGGGATTGGTGAAACAGGAGTTTAGGTTCAAAGGGATTGGCAAAACAGGAGTTTGGGTTCAAAGGGATTGGTGAAACAGGAGTTTGGGTTCAAAGGGATTGGTAAAAGAGGAGTTTGGCTTCCAAGGGATTGGTGAAATAAGAGTTTGGCTTCCAAGGGATTGGCAAAACAGGAGTTTGGCTTCCAAGGGATTGGTGAAACAGGAGTTTGGCTTCCAAGGGATTGGTGAAATACGAGTTTGGCTTCCAAGGGATTGGCAAAACGAGTTTGATTTGTTCTCTGCTGTTCCTCAGTCAAATCCTTGAGTCTCAATCAACCAATTTAAAAGAGGATTATTTCTGAAATATTTACAGCTTCCTGTTGTAATGTCAGAAGCCCTTTTATAGCCAAAACCTGAACTGGATATATGTACAAAACATAAAAAATTGAGGTATTTTCCTCACCATCTTTCTTATTCTTCCCACCAGGGAGAAACTCTTCTCTAGAATTAAAGCCCTGCCCTGCTGAGTTGGTGATGAGTGAGTATTGTCACTTGATGCTAATCTTCAGGATTTTCATGTCATGACATTCAATTTTATTTTAAGATCATTTTTTTGAGTTTTCCCTTGGCCATATGGCTTCAGAATGAAAACCAGGAGCTCACCCTGAGCCACTGGGTGCCCTCCAGTGCAAACTTTAATAACCACCCTGGGGAGGAAGCTGCCCTGAAGTTCCCCTCTCTCCATCCTACTCCAAGATGCCCAGCTCTTCCAAGGTATTTTCCCATGCCTAGATGCACGAACATACAGGGTTCGTGGAAAAATATTGGAATATTATATTCCAATATAATTGGAAAAATAACATCCTATAAAATCCTTCTTCAACCCCCCCTTATTCCTCACCACACCCTTTTCCTGCTGTGTGCAGGCAGGGCCTTTCCACAGCACCTGTTTCAGCTGCTGCTGCACGTGCTCCAAATATTTTCCTGGAGATTTTTTGTTTGTTTTCTTTGGTGTGGGTTTTTTTTTTGTTTTTTTTTTTTTGTTTGTTTGTTTGTTTGGGTTTTTTTTTTGTTTGGGGGTTTTTGTGTGTTTGGGGGTTTTTGTGTGTTTGGTTTTTTTTTTTGTGTGTGTGTGTTTGGGTTTTTTGTTTGTTTGTTTGTTTTGTTTGCTTGGGCTTTTTTCTTTTGGTTTTTGTTTTGATTTTGTGGGGGTTTTTGTTTGTTTTTGGTTTTTTTGTTTGTTTTTTGTTTGTTTTTGTGTGGGTTTTTTGTTTGGTTGGTTTTGTTTTTTTGTTTGTTTTTTTGGGTTTTTTGTGTGTTTGTTTGTTTTTTTGTTTGTTTTTTGTTTTGTTTTGGTGTGGGTTTTTTGTTTGTTTGATTGCTTTTGTTTTTCTTTAAATAGAAATTAACAGAAATTAAGACATCCCCCTACCCCTTTCTTTTAAAACGCTTCCCACAAAATCGCCCGGAGCGCTGACACCCATCAACCAGACCAACATTAGGGACTCCCTCCATCCCAACCGGCCAGTCCCAAGAAGTCCCAGCCCTGGGTGCAGAGCGCCAGGGGCTGCTCTGGAAGCCCATGACTGTTTTATGGAGGTCACCCTCACCTAATTACGCCACTGTTGCTCGCAGCCCCGGCTGACCCCGCGCCATCCCCGGGGATTAGCGTGTCCTGGGCAGGAGCGTGCGGCTCTGGGGCCGTGGGGCAGCAGGCCCTGGGCTGCTCCAGCCCTGCCTTGTTTTGACCTCGGCCGTTTTTTCCCGTGGCCAGCCCTTGGAGGACCTGTTGAATGGGGCTTTCATTTGGCTGACCCCCGGGGTCAGCTGTTTTCGGAGCATGAAATATGGCAGTGGCTGGACAGGAGGGGAGAGATAAACTCACTGAGGAGCCTTAACAGGCCAATGAGCCGTGACTAATGATGATTGGGGTTTGTCTTTCCAGGCCCTAATTTATTGGGCTGCTGACCACTTAGTGCACTCCTCGGGGAATTAACTCCTTCAGGGGCAGCAGCTCTGCCCGTTTGGGGTTTGGCTGCTCCTCACTTGGTGCCTTGTCAATGCCTTGATGCCTGGATGTTCCTCTGCTCTGCTCCAGGGGGTTTCCAGATGCTTTCTGCCCCACAGAGTCATCACAAACTGATGCCTTGATAAAGCTGACCTAGAACAGAGGCTGGACAGAGCTAAAGAATAAAGTAGGGATTTATTGAAAGCCTCAATGGATCCACCTTGGGCAGCACAAGAGCCCGGCCAGGGCTACACCCAAGATGAACCAAAATGGTCACAAAATGGACAACTGGTCATGAGGTCTCTCACTTTTATCAGTTCTGGTCCATTTGCATATTAAGCTTTAGGTTATGAAGTCCCATCCTTCTTGTTTTTCTCTCTTCAGCTCACGTTGTTTGTGCTCTTGGCCTGAGATTTGGATCGTTTGTCCTTGGTCCCCAGCTAGAGAAGGAATTGTTTTGTCTCCCTGCTCTGTGAAGAGACCTTACCATCCCCTAATAGGAAGCCCAGACCCACACACTAAAGCAGCACAGAATGTGAAAAATAGAAAAGCTCAAACCTGAGGCATCACACTCATCCTCCCCCACTTTGCCGGAGTGATCAAACATTCCTCCCTGCATCTTTCCCTGCCGTTGTTGTTTTCTGATCTTTTTAACCCATATCCCCCCAAAAAATGCTTCTTGAAGCTTTTCTCTGGGCCAGTTTTTTGGAGGTTTTTTTTTGTTTTGTTTTGCTTTGTTTTGTTTTGGTTTTTTTGTAGGCAGAGAAAGGGCCACGAGTCCCTGTGACCCTTTTGGGCAGGAGCGTGGTGGCTCCTGCGTGGCAGGCGGGTGGCACGAGCCACCAGTGCCCCAACAAAAGAGCTGGCATGTCAAACACGGCTCTTACATCTTCATCAGGGGCTCCCAAAGCCTCCAGCTTTCTCCTGGGAGGACAGCCCCAGCCTGAGAGCACGTTCCCAGCAGCACCACCATCCATCTCTGTCACTGCTGGGCAGATGGAGATGGACAGGGGTTCTCTGGGATGGCTGCTGTGGCAGCAGCTCCTGCTCAGCAAAATGCAGGCTCAGCACTCCGAGATCCAAGCCCCAATTTTGCCTTCTTGTCTCCTTAGCATTCAATTTTTGTAGGGTTTAATTGCCAAAATTTGGATTTCTTGCTGTTTAGCTGGCGGAAGTGTTGACAGCACAAGGAACTCCTTGGCAATGTTATTTCATTTTTTGGAGGGACCTGTGTCTTCTCCAACATCCTAAAAACTGGATGATGGAAATCAGAGTTATTCTAATGGCTAAATTCTGCCTTGGCCTGCAATGCGTGGGTGTGATTAACGAGGCTCATTTATTTTCCCTACCTGAAAATAAGATGTGGGGAGAGGGAGGATCCTGCCACTGACATTCCATGGGGTGTGTTTGGGGATCAGCAGGGTGAAAAAGATCCAGCAGGGGCTGGGGGAGGGATTTGGAGCAGGGAATGCTGCTCACCTTTCCTTGTCACCCTGCACATGCCTGGGTGCAGAGGAGAAATCACAGCTTTGGGGAGAGCCCTGAAAAAGCCATTTTCAAACCAGGCACCAACTGAATCAATTAATTATCAGTCAAGCCATATCTAAACACTGATCCCATAAACTGAAAGGAGAGTGGCCTCCTTTGGATAATTCCCTTTAAAGCCCAGAAAAAAAAAAAATCAGGATTCCTAGGGGGAGATTGGAAGAACTCCCCAAGGGCTTGCATGGGTCCAAGTCTATTTCTGCCTCTAAAAAGCTGTAATTATTCCCACATTAAGAGCAATTCCACAGGAGCTGTTCCTGAAGGAGAAATTCCCAGCAGCAGCGTCCTCCAGAACAGAGGGACTTGAGCAGGGCCAAGGGTGATGGAGCAGAAGCCACAAGATGTCCCCAAGAGCCCTGTGGCAGGTGCAGCTGGCGGAGCTGGGATGAGAGCACAGCCACAGGTGCCTCCCCATCCTCAGCCTGGCCTCCCCTGCCCTGCAGGAATGCTTTGGGACTGGTGTTGTGCTGATTTACAGGGACAAGCCATAAACCCGAGCTCTGCGATGGCAGAGGGAGCAGGGCACAGCCCCGAGGGTGGCAATGCCCCACGGTGGCAGCCTGCAGCCTCAATCACCCTGGGACTCATTAATTATTGCTGTCACCAATGTGCAGAGGGGACGTGCCTGGGCTGCCCTACCAAACAGCGGCTGCTGTGGTGTTTCACCCCAGAGACACTTTTGGCCAGCTGACTGCTGCTGGGCACGTGGAGACAAGTCCAGACATGCCTGGGCTCAGGTTCTCCTCTAGTTTCCCTTGACAGGGAAGCTTTAAGGTGATGATGAAGGAAAGGAGTCGGTTCTGATGAAGGGTTTATAATCCAGGGCTTTATTCTGGCCCACGGGCCTCTGAATTCAGCAACTCCTGACAGAACCTCACAGAACTGTAACAGAAATGCAACAGAAATCCAACCGAATCCCAACTGAATCTCCAGCCACGTGGTTACTGGCTCCTTTTACCTGAGGATGGGGAGAGGGGAAGGGACAGGGAGCCACCAACCAGGTCTTGGGGGGGAGGTCTCAAAGGACGAAGGACACCCAGGTGACCCAATGCCCCCCGAGGGGTAGAGGGCATCTTCTGAATGTGCCAATCACTCGGTTGATGCTCAGCAGGGGTCAGGGTGGGGAAAGGAAAGGTGATTGACACATCTGGGGAGAATCTTCAGGGGAGGAACCAGATTTCTGGGGAACCATGAAATCACAGGGCAGCAATTAATGGCAATGACAGCCGAGCCCTCATCCCCGCGGGCCCCGCAGCTCCTGCAGCCCCAGCCGGGACACGGCTCCACTGCCAGCCCAGGGCCATCCACCGAAGGAGCTGAGCTCAGGGCAGGAGGCTGTGCTGGGGCTTTGCAGCAGCTCAAGCCAGTGCTGTAAATAAATGGGTTTGGCAGAAGGGTGCTGAGAAGGTGAGGGTTTTACGTTTTTATTTGGGGGAAAAGCTAACAATTAAAAGAAATTTCAGGCAGAGCCTGGGAGCTTCTCTGTGTTCATAACTTCACATTTCCAGATTTCTTTCTAACTACTTCTCAGTAACTTAAAAAATAGCTGGGTTATTTATGACTCTGCTTTTTGAGGGGCAGAATGAATAGATTCTTGGAAAGAAAGGAAGCACTTAAAAAAAATTAAAAATAGAAAATAAAAAATATTGCCTAAAAATGTTGCTTTAAAAATAGCAGGGTTGTTTATTTATGTTTTGTTTGGTAGGATGAATAAATTTTTGGAAAGAAATGAAGCAATTTTCAAAAAATTTAAAAAATTAAAAATATTGCTTTAAAATGTTGCTTAAAACAGCAAGATCATTTATTTCTCTGTTTTTTTGTTTTGTTTTGTTTGGCAGAATGAAAAAGAGAAAGAAAAAGAAAGAGGGAGAGAGAGAAAGAGAGGGAGAGAGAGAAAGAGAGGGAGAGAGAGAAAGAGATGGAGAGAGAGAAAGAGATGGAGAGGGAAGGAGAGGGGAAGGAGAGGGGAAGGAGAGGGGAAGGA